>OU452316.1:22428211-22727673 GCA_911728475.2 Pterostichus madidus | reverse complement strand
ACTAGTGAATTGTGATACCGTCTTAACTGAACTGACTGATGTTAAACTATGTAAGCCGGTAACATGACATGAGAGCTACGGAGCAACCCGTGATGCCATAAGGATTGTTCTTTACATATTTGCATGAAATAAAACTAAAATGTTTATTTATTATTATTCAAAATTTAACAAATTACTGCAAAAGGCAATACAAAATAGTTATTTTTATAACGAGTGACGAAAAAGGCTTGTTACGTGCAACTGCAGAAATTAACGCAAGAGGCTTGCCGAGTACGGAAATTTACACGAGCACTTAACCTTTTTCGGCACGAGTTATAATAGTTATTTTTATAACAAGTGCCGAAAAAGGCTCGTTACGTGCAAGTGCAGAATTTAACGCACGAGGCTTGCCGAGTGCGGAAATCTGCACGAGCATGTAACCTTTTTCGGCACGTGTTATAAACAACATTTTTCCTACAACTGTGCGATTTAGTAAATCACTAAAATATTATTAAAATTTATAAAATTTATAAAATTTTAATCATATTACATGAGAACGATGTTTTACGGCGTTGCTATGGTTTGTTTGTTGATTGCTTGCACATTGTTCTACGTTATTTAAAAATATTTCACTAACGTCAAAATAATTTCTTCAAAATCATCTTGATTGGAATAGTACAGTGAGTGATTCTTCTTTATCATTAACACCTCCAAAGATAATTGAAGCTCCGGATCATACTATGTTGGATCTATTTTCGACAATGACAATCAACCTGCTGCTGGTACTTCTGAAGCTTCCGAAATTGTTACCAATAATATTACTGGTAATAATATGAACAGGTACGGAAGAAATCAATGTTTCTTTAGACACAAAAGTTTCCACTTTACATTATATCAATATAAGCTACTGTAACAACTGTATTAATAATATACACAAACAATAAATATGCAGTATTTCACTTACTCTTTAAATAAAACCATTTATCGATATATTTTACTTTGTTCGGTTCTTTTTATTAATTGTCTACAGATTAGATATACTGCAAATTAAGGTTACGTTTATAAACGTCAAAATATACTACTGCATATTTACTAGCGCTGGTTCACCGTATCTTCTTCTTCCATACGCGTCTGTGGTCAAAATATGAATTCCGCGCTCGGCGCGAAATTTAAATCGCTGTCAAAACAATATTCTTTTGACAGTTACGTAATGAAGCACTTTCCGCACTAGTGTTTCTTTGCTTTCGGAAACGCACTTGGTCTGCATTCATCTACTTTCCATACGTAACCAAGGCAATTATAGTTACGTAATAACAAAGAAATCGCACAGTTGTAGTAAAACACCATTTTTCCTACAACTGTGCAATTTAAAAATTCACTAAAATATTATCAGAATTTATAAAATTTTAATGATATTACACGAGAACGATGTTTTACGGCGTTGCTATGATTTGTTTGATGATTGCTTGCACATTGTTTTACGTTATTTAAAAATATTTCACTAATTTCAAGATAATTTTTTTCAAAATCGTCTAGATTAGAATACTACACTGTGTGATTCTTCTTTATCATATACAACTCCAAAGGTAATTGTTCGATGTACTCTTGACAATGACAATCAACCTGCTGCTGGTACTTCTAAAACCTCAGAAATTATTGTCAATAATATTACTGTTAATAACAAGAACAGGTGTGGAAGAAATCAATGTTTCTTTAGTTAGTACAATAGTTTCCACTTCAAATTATGTCAATATAAGCAACTATAACAACGTGTTACACAAACAATCAATATTATGTATTTCACTTACTCTTTAAATAAAACTATTTACCGATATATTTTATTTTGTTCGGTTATTTTGATTAATTATCATATTTAATAATCATATACTTGAGATCTTGTACTGCTTAATGTGATGTGTACAGATTAGATATACTGCAGTTTAAGGTTATGTTTATAAACGTCAAAATATATCACTGCATAATTCTTCTTCTTCCATAAGCGTATGTGCCTAAAATATGAAATTCCGTGCTTAACGCGAAATTTAAATCGCTCTCATTTATGTTTTCTTTTGACAAGTGCTTAAAGTACAAATTACTTTTTGCACTCGTGTTTCTTTGCTTACAGAAATGCACTTTGTCTGCATTTGTTTACTTTCCATACGTAACCAAGGCAATAATAGTTATGTAATAATAAAGAAATCGCACTGTTGTAGGAGAATTATTTTATAATGTTTCTTTATATAATATATTATTCATTCCTTAAAATAATAATTTTATGGTTTTGTCTTGAAATTTTTGTTATTACTTTATAGTATGAAATAGTCACATTCCATCAAATAATTTCAATAAATATTGTTTTGGAAACTCAGAACAAGGATGATCGCAATTAATAACTCCAAAATGGAAAATATCGATAACATCGATATGTTTCTTATATTTTTCCGAATTATTTTACGTGTCTTTTGAAACACAAAGTGAAGTCTAAAACAACTATTTTTATAATTACGAGTAGTGCTTGTGTTAGATTTAAAATATAAATTTTACTAAAGTTTCTTATTTTAAATGAGTGTCGCAACCAAACGACATGTGTTGCAAATATATTTAAAAATGAATTAAGGAAAAATAGTTCAAGTTTGTTTATTGTAATAATTATAATTAGTAATAGTATCATTATAATTTTATCAGATTCTCAAACTAGACTCTAGATTCTTCGCCTAACGATGTCAAGGACAATGGATTGCTAACTTGCTTGTAGCATGCAATGACATCTGTGAGCATGTTGACTGCGGCCATTTGCAGGATAGACAAAAATAACGCTATATTTAAATGTATCATAAGCATTCATTTTTTAAATACATATTTAAATTTACTGAAAATATTAAATAAATATTTTAATAAAGAAAAATATATTATGTACTTATTATATTTGAAAGTTTAATCAGTAATAATAATATACAGAAATAGTCAAGAAAACATATTATTATGGAGTCTATAGGTTTCAATTTATAGTTGTTAGTAAATACAAAATATATTTGAAATTAAAAAGTTTAAATGATAATAATAATTTAATTTAAAAATATATAAAATGTGGCCGTTTTTAATTAATATATTTACATAATCTAAATTTTTGTAATATAAAATTATCCAAACTAAATTATCTAAAACATTCATAATTTTGATCATCTCTGTTTAGTTCTTTAAAAATATTTATGTAATTGCAAATATTTTATCACCAAAGTGCACCTATAAGCAACAAAAAGACGGCAATATTTGTATATCCAATAATCTAGTATACTGAACCTACAATTTCACTCTTAACCCATTTTCAGCCAATGTTGCGAAAACGCAACACTAGTTTATACAATTTTTTTCTGCTGTTCTATAATAAAGTTACACCTCTTACATGAATGTCCTCATAAAAGACATATTTATTTACTAAATTGTTTAATGAACTCGTTTTTAATGTTAATGGTGACGTAAATATGAATTT
This sequence comes from Pterostichus madidus, assembly GCA_911728475.2. Taxonomy (NCBI): domain Eukaryota; kingdom Metazoa; phylum Arthropoda; class Insecta; order Coleoptera; family Carabidae; genus Pterostichus; species Pterostichus madidus. The sequence goes on along the minus strand of OU452316.1, from coordinate 22,724,204 downwards.
TTAAATTAAGCTAATTTTGGACATTTTTATATTGCACAACCAAAATAACAATAACTTTTTAATGACATGTACAATAAATACTCAAACCATAAATATTACATCTTAAAGATATGTGTTTTCAACATATTGCCATTAATTGACAAGTTTTTTTTTAAATACATTATTAAATCAACGTTTAAAAATAACGTTGCGTTTTCGCAACATTGGCCGATAGCATGAACAAAGTTGGTAGCAGTGAAACTGTGTGGGATTCACATTTGTGTACTCTGAACTGTAAATGTATTTATTAGTTCGTAAAGATTTATTTTTTCGTTTAAAATGTTTAACTTTTTTAAATAAATATTTAAAAGATAATGAATTGCGTTATGCTCTAGAAGAAATTTTGAACGAACTTGATAATAAAGGTAATGTGAAATTTTGCTGTAATTTAAATATATATATATATATATATATATATCATCACGCCTTCTACTCATTCCTGGATGTGGCACTCTGCCGAAGCAGATCTCGGTAAGTGATATATTTTGCGCGTGCAGTGCGGTTACCAGTCGTCAAATCACGGCCCCCAAAGATGTTAGTAGTGGAGAAGCCACAGGGGTAGCTTTTTTGAAATTATGAAAATTGTTTGTCGCCTGTGGGAATCGAACCAGGGTTCTCAGGATCCACAGGCCGACTTCATACCACTGAGCTACCCACCCCATAAATATTTATTTATACGAATAGAACAAGTTGATGTTGTATATGTCCCATCGGACGAAAATGTACTAACAGATGAAGAAACTGTAGATATAATCAAACTTCTTCACAAAAAATTGTTTACATAAAGATATTGCGGGCAGTCAAAAAGGATTCTATGCGACCAAAACAATACGCGAAAAACACAACAAATGTCTTTTAGAATCAGTGAAAATAATGTCAAAAAAAGAGGAAAGGTTCAAATGATGTTCTATTTGACGAGGATTCTAATATATCGTTCGGACGCAGGAATGATAATTCTGTAGTTTCAGTAATAACTACCAATTTCAACATAGATTCCCTATTGAATATAAAATGATTTAGTCGAAAAGAGATAAAAGAAGTTAGAACTCAACAATTCGATGATATTTCATAATACAATAAATATATGCATGACAACGCTGTAAAAAATTATAGAATTAGAATTTTAGTATAAGAAAATGTGATGTAATAACATTTTCTAACATGATAGACAGCGTTACCGTCAATGCATGGAAAGTTTATAGACGTGCCACCAACCCAAATATGTCCTTATTGGATTTCAAATCCTATATAGTTGTCAGGTTAAAGGAATTAGATGAAAATAGAAATGTGAGAAACACTGACTTGGGACATCCAGCAAGAGATTCAAATCCGGAAACCGTACGAAAGAACAAGATAGGCCGTCCTATAATTAAAAAATAATGATAATATTCGTCGAAGATGCAAACATTGCAAGAGTCAAACGTGTTAAATCTGTAACAAATGTAAAATTCATTTGCAAGCAAAGTTTTTCAATATATATCATAATGTATAATAATTGTATGCTTTCGGCCAAGGTTGCGAAAACGCAACGTTGTGTTTCTCTTATTTCTACATGGAACAAAATTTTTTTTATAACTGATATTTCTTAATAAACATGTAAACAGTAAAAATTCATAAAAATTCATTTCTTTCTCTAACTACTTCATAGCTTGGCCGAATATGGGTTAATAGTATTTATTCAATAAAAACACAAGAAAAATGCCAAATAATATAACAGAGCAATGCATAAAACAAAATAAAAAACAGCTTCTATTATTAAAAGTTGGCCACAAATTCATTAATAAACTCGGCGAAGTATCCTGCTAAAACTCTGCAAGGTTAGGAGTCTTAATTAAGACATCTACGCTCTTAATTATAATTATATTTTATAATTTATATTACTTATAATATAATATTACATAAATGTATGTACAACAAATGAATTGAAGTTGTTTTACTAATGTGCCATGCCTTTTTTATCTATAATATGGTTAGTGAATTGAACTCCCTAAAAAGAATATCTAACACGTCCCTCGTACAAATTGTGATGAGGCTAAGATCTGGCAATAGAATGTTTAAAACGAGAATTGAACCCTCGATGCTCAGATAGCAGTCTGACTGACTTGTCCTCGAGCTGTTAAAACATTTTAAATAATTCTAAAATTCGATTATTCGAGAAATTCTAAAATTCAAAAAAAAATATTTTTCGAAGTATTCGAAAGTTAGAAAGTTCGAATCCAAATTCGAAGGTTCATGAATCCGAACAATCGAAGTCTCGAATATTCGTAAAATCAACAACCCTAGTATCTAGGACGTAACTGAGGCTGGCACGTAAGTCTTGTCCTATCCACTGGCCCATCCAAAATTTTACTACACTTACTTTATTTAATAAGAAAAATAGGAAAACAACATTTCCATCACTTGTCACAAATTCCAAAATTTTTACAGCACGTTTGAATCAACTTATCAGGTCATCATCAAACGGCTGGTCAGTTCAGCTTTAACCATAGACGCGTTTCGTCCTTTAGGGACTCATCAGTATGGTGTGATCAACTATCCAACTAGACCAACTAGGGACTAGTGAACTGTGATATTTTTACAAGCTGAACTGACTGATGTTAAAGTAACTACGCCGGTAGACAAGACATGAGAGCTAAGGAGCAACCCGTGGTGCCAAAATATCACAGTTCACTAGTCCCTAGTTGGGCTAGCTGGATAGTTGATCACACCATACTGATGAGTCCCTAAAGGACGAAACGCGTCTATGGTTAAAGCTGAACTGACCAGTCGTTTGATGATGACCTGATAAGTTGATTCAAACGTGCTGTAAAAATTTTGGAATTTGTGACAAGTGATGGAAATTTTGTTTTTCTATTTTTCTTATTTATTAAGACACAGTTCCACATCGTAATTGACTTTTTGTCTTTATCTTACTTTATTTCTTAAAAGGAGATAATATTTTTTTAAATATTTACTAGTAACGAATTTGTGCGAGCAGTACAAAATAACATTAGGGAAGCTATATTTTGGATCATTTACCAAATAAATGTCAGTAGAGTTCATTGCGCAGTCGCAGGAAAACTAAAACTGGAGAAATCCAGCAAAGGCTGAGTTTTGTGACAACACTGCTGCAAACTGCGTTACTGCGTAATTCGATACGGGCACTCACGTGACAATGTGATGTAAAAACAGCTGTTTAGACTGCGATCACAGCGCCATCTACAAAATGAACTATTTTTTTTTTGGGAGAGATTTGAACAGATTCATTCTTAGTTATACGCTTTGGTTGCAAACAATTATTTATCGTTTATTTATTATTTATGACAAATCTAATGGGTTGCAGACAGACACGTGACTGACGTGAAGTTGGTGCACAACGCAATATGTAGTTTATAATTAATTAATAAACAGACTTATATATTATTATATACAAACGATAAATTCAACACAGAAAACTTTAAATAATTGTTTACAACCAAAACATATAACTAAAAAAAATAGTTCTTTTTGTAGGCGACGTAATGATCGCAGCCCGAACAGCTGTTTTTACGTCACATTATCACTTAAGTGCCCGCATCCTATTACGCAGTAACGTAGTTTGCAGCAGTGTTGCCAGAAATTCAGCCTTTCCTGGATTTCTCCAGTTTTAGAAAAAAATCCAGCTTTCCAGCATTTTTAAATTTTGTCGAGCATTTTGCAGAAAATAATTCCTATGATGAAATTAGTTCAAAATATTTATATATTTAGTTTAGTGATTTTGTTTTTATACTAGGACATAAGAGTGTATCATTTTCACACACCTTTTATATTGCCTTTAACCAGCCCTATGCAACTTCGTATATAAGAGCAGTTATTAAGCGTCCAGCTTTATGTCATTCGCGCGCATGACTTTGAAAGAGAGAGATAGCTTAAAGAGGCCGGCATTTACTCAACGCCATATGAACGCAGGTTACTTTTTTCAATCATTAGTGTTGTTTGGTGATAAATAGTTATAAACAATTAGTTTGCAATGGGTCGTAAGTGTTTTGCGCTCAATTGTACCAGCGGGTATGACTCAAATCATGACAAAATATTTGTTTCGTGCTTCAAAAGAGCAGTTGGAAATTTGGAAAATAGTAGTAATATGAGCAGATCTTTTTAAAAAATCAACTTGCGTAGATCGAACTATTATTTATATATATATATATATATATATATATATATATATATATATATATATATATATATATATATATATATATATATATATATATATATATATATATATATATATATTGCTTGTAAACAAAGAAAATGTATGTCACATAAAAGAAGCGAAATTAACAAATGTTAAAAGTCGTGGTTTTTTAATCCACCCAAATATAAACATATTTAGATTATCCAAATATATTCAAGATAAATTAATATTATATATAGATAAACCTCGTGTATCTGAAGAAACAGTGTATTCTGTAATTGAAAATTATGCATTCTCTTTCTCTTGTAGAGATCACAAGAAAGAAATAATATCTGTTTTTGTCCATGAATTTATTTTAATGCGCTTGAAGCAATATTTTAAACAGAATCAAAATAATGTCAAATCTCAGTGTAAGGAAGATAGAAAAATCTAAATTAAGAAAGAATTGAAATATTCAGTTCGATCTATTTTTATTATTATAAAATTATAAAATGTATTGTATAAAGTACAAAAATATTAATTAAGAAAAAAAATTAAATATTCGGTTCTATCTATTTCCTTTATTATTTTTTAAATAAAATGTCCTATTTACATTATATAAATTTTATCATTTTGTATTTTAAATTTTAAATATTTATGCCAATTTTACATTTGTTTAACTTGTCATGGTGTAATTAAATAGCAAAAATGTACTACAAGAAAAAAATGTTTGTATATGGTCTTACATATTTATATTTGCCAAGCAAACCCTGATATAATTATAGAAAAATGTGTCTTTAATTTTAAATAATTGCAAATAACATTTTCTAAAATAATTAGTTCTAAAAGTAAAAAAAACATGAATAGACTCGTAAGCACCATGCATTCGCCAGACTCTCCTTCCTATCGCACTCGCTTTTTTGTCGCTCTCTTTCTACAACATTTCTGTGGATGCTTTACCCGCAAGACTCGCCTGTCCTTCAGTATAATAGTTCGTGCCTTTAACACTATTGGCTTGAATGATAAAATTTTGACAGCTATATACATTTTCCATAAATTATTTTCCTGTCTTTCTTAAGCTAGATTTACGAAATTAATGTGGTTGGTAATACCGACCCTAAACATACTGCATACATAATTTATTATTTTATTTTACTTCATTTATATACGCATATGATTCAAATTCTCTTACTCAATATTACAGATACATAACTTTGCAATAATATATTTTTTTAAACTAATAAAACAATTTTACTAGCTTTTTTCTAATATTTCTCTAGCTTTTATAAAATTTCGTATGGCAACACTGGTCTGCAGTCAGGTGGCGAACAAGCAACAGGAAAAGTCGTGCACTGTTTATTATTTATACGAGCAATTGTAGTTTGGTTCCGCTTCTTAAAATAAAATGAATGGTAAACGTAATATTAAAGATTGATTCGCTGCATCTGCTCAAAAACAAGTTAAACTAAGTTTTGTCATTGCCAGTGCTACGAGGTGTGGCTCTTAAATAAAGAAACTGATGCTGTTTTAACATTTTATTTTGATTCCATACCTATTTACGTATTATCACTTTCAATATACACTGCTCTTCTATCCCTACGATCTTCCATTGTTCGAAACAGTGCTGGAAGTCTTTTTCTGTCAGCTTCTTCAGAACGCGTGCCGATTTCTCTTTCAAAGCTCAAATCTTGTTGCTATTAAGGCAAATTGCACCTTAGGAAACAGATAAAAGTCACACGGTGCAATATCTGACGAATAAGGCGGATGGTCCAACACTGGGATGCTGTACTTGGCTAGAAATCTCTTGACAGACATTGCGGAATGAGCCAGCGCATTGTTTTGATGGAGAAACCATAACTTGTCCTTCCACAATTCGAATACATTTTTCAATAAATTATAAGTTTCAATAGCAGTTTTGCCAAGTTATTTTTCGACGAAACACAAAACAACTCTAATTAGAACGATTGCTACGGCTGTACGAATTTGTTTACAGAAGCGAGGGGTGCTGCATTCGAAAGAGAAAGCTTCACGCTAAAAAACTGACGGTCGCTGATGTTTGATGCATGTGTACTTCGTCTGTAGCGGCGTCAGTCTCGTTATTTAATAGCCACACCTCGTATTATAATACCAACAATTTCTTTTGTTATCTTATTATTATAATAAACAATATGACCTATTTTTTTTATGAGACCAATCTTAGCTCACCTAGGAAAATATTCTAATTATGTCCCTGGCTGAAGATAAGGCTGTTCAGTGCATTCCATCCTGCTCAATATCTTCTTTGAAGCCACTGCCAGAGGTTGGTGATACAAGAATTGAGAATAACAAATTAATTAAAGCATTTTGTAACAGTTCTAGATCTGTGAAGTCTAATTTGTTATGCGTTACTGATAAATTCTCAGATCGAAGTTTTCTAGTCGTCAGTGGAGCAGCTCAGGTGAGTGTTCTAAAAGTTTGAATCAATATCTTTCTGCTATAATATACAATTGACAATCTATTATTACATACATTAACATTACAATCTGCATAGTGGCGTAGCCAAGGGGGAGTTTTCGGGACGCCCCCCTTGACGATTTTAAAATAAAATATTCGAAATACAGACATTCCATTTGTATCCAGTTAAGTCAATTATTCAAAATTAAAAATATATTGTATCAAAAACAATTATATTTCATGTGATTTGTAAGTACCTAATATGCCAGGGAATGATTAATCCGTGACCTAAGAAGGAGTGAATGCCACGCCGTATAAAACCGTAGCGTCTAAATACCACATCGGCGACAAGACTGTAGACTGTGCCGTCGAAAAGCCAAACTGTCGACAACACCTCCTACCACAAAATCCATAGCGTATAAACCGGGTCCCATATAAGTTTCTTTTGAGTTGCTGTTCACAGTGTCAATTAGTATAGGTGGTGCTGATTATTACTATCAACCAAACGATTCGACAACAAGATATAAGATTTTATTATAATATATAAAACGTAAAAAGTAAATATAATTAAGAAATAACCAAATCTAATGAAAAAGTATTCTTTTTTGGTTTTACATTTATATTATATTAAATATATCATTATATTTCAGCTGTTTTAAGTATAATTGAAAGCGACATTAGGTCGAGTCACATTATACATTCCGTTGTCGTTCCATACTTGTTCCGTTTCGTTTACATAAAATATTATTAGATTTAAATCAATGTATGTATACACATCTTCCGTTTCGTTTACATACCATTTCCATGCAGTTCCGTTCAATATTGTTGCAAACGTATTTTTGACGGACAGGCTGAGACTTGTTGGAAACAGTATGGATAGTGAGAACATGCATGCGTTTCAGTTCCATACTTTATTAAGAGCAGAGTGTAGACATTGTTTTACAACAAAAACTTGTAAATATAAATGACGAGTAATTGATAGAGTTGGTGAGGCAAAATGTGGTCCTGTACGATTTAGAAAATTCAATATATAGTGATAACAACTGTAAGGAGAAAATATGGACGGCAATTGCCAATGAACTTGATGTTGCACAGGGTACATAAAAAATATGTATATAACTTTAACTATTTATTACAAGAATTTAGTCAATGGGGGATTCAAGTGGTAGAGGTTTTTAATATATATTTATTAAAATAAGTTCTTGACCGTACATCATATTTAATACAATATAAAATCATACCATAACTGATATTTTTATTGCTGAAATATGAAAGTTAAGGCTGCGTTTAAGTATAGATGGTTGCATAGTAAGAATCGTGAATTTTTGTTCAACTTGTATTCAATTACAAGAAAACATATGATTGTGAAATAAACTGTAATGAAGAGATTATTTTTTGTTACATGGCGCTTGTATGTTTGTTATTAACAAATTTTCTTAGTTAATTATATATTTTTTCTAAATTTTAAATACTATGTTAAATTACAATTATATTATACTGAGGGCATAGATACCATATTATAATACATAAATTTCATGATTTCAACAAGTATATCTCAGTATAAAGTCATAACAAATAGAACGAAATTGTATATGCTGAGTACATTTTAGGTTGCTTGATGCAATGAAAAAAGTGTACGCTATTTTTAACAGATGTCAGCACTCCCGAATTTAAAACCATGTCGATAATGCAGTTGAATGTAGATTACGGGAGTATAGAAATTTGTGAACTTACGAAGGAGTGAGCTAGCGCAAAGTATACAGTATTGCAGAATCCATTATTAGCAGTGACAGAACAATACATTTACTATCAAGATAGTAAATATATGGACAGAACCTCGAAACATTTTGTAAATTTGATTTCCATGGAGTAAATATGTGTTTTTGTGTGTTTGTAAAGTCACGGCTCCCAAAGATGTTAGTGGTGGAGGAGCCACGGGGGTAATTTTAAATTATTATGCCAGAATCAATTTATCTGTGCAAATAAAAAAAGCATAAAGACTGATAGGTAACTATGAAAAGCCAAATAAACAAAAATAAATACGCAAAAATTTTGACGTTTCAAAATGACATTTCTCTATTACTACAGTTAAATCATAAAATTGTTAACGTAATTTAATTTAATTTGGGATTCATATGAAACGAAATTATAAAAAATCTTATTTGTAATATATTAGTCGTCGATAAAGTACAGTATACAACTCGGTATTATGGCTATTATTTCGTTAATTACAACCCCCGTTCGTGTTGTAAGCTTCATCGTTGGAAATAATAGTATCCATTATAGCGTCGTTGTATAATATACTATTATATGTTACAAATAGATGCACTTAAAAGAGAATTCTGGCTACAGCAGTTAAATAAGTTAAATATGAACAAAAAATTAAACAGATATATTACTGTTTTGATCATTTTGAAACTGAATAGAAAATTTTTAAAGAAAAGATGCAGTCCCGACAACAAAAACCTTGACTAAAGCGATATATTGTATTCTATCTTCGTCATTTTCAATTATTGAATGAAAATTATTATTTCAGTCGTAAACATTGAACCTACAGATTTAGTTTGTTATTTTGCACAAATTTTACTAAAGTGGGGGAAGGAAAATGGAATTACTCGTCTATTTTAGATGGTCGAAGCATATGGGTGTATTCTGGAACTGAATGTATTTTGTAATATACCTATTAATTTTTAAATCTCCGTTTAAAGAAAATACATGTCGAAGAAACTAAAACAAATTTATATCTTCAAACTGATATCAAATTAGCTGTTTATTATTTTTTAAGTTGTCGTGCATTTCAAGCAGTTATTATGTAATCAGGATCAATACACTTCAACCTTTTTAATCTGTTGCCACGAACGATTTCAGGAAGTACACAATCCATATAAAATCGGATTAGTTTAGGTAACATTACATTTTCCCAAAGATTTCTGTCTCTCTCAATTTCTTCAATATACGAGTATAAAGGTGTTTCGGTGTTTGTGAAAATGAAAAAATAACATTTTTCCATCTCACATATGTTTAGTTGACCCTGAATCTGTGTAATAAAAGAAACATATGAATATATTTACTGAAGATACTACAGAGCATAGTGTCAGACAGTAGCGCACATATGATTTGATTGGGGGAGGTGTCAAAAAAATTATAGATAACCATTTTTCATATTTCGGAATGGTAAACATTAGAGAATCATATATTATAATTCGTATTTTATTCAACATATTCTTGTTGAAATAATTTAAGTATCTAGTGACTCGATTAGAATTTAACAAAAATTTAGTTTGTTACATAATGTTGTACTATACGGACCACCAACTTTGCCTATACTATACATAACTACCGCTACTATTCGTAACCTGCTGTTCCAAAAGATTATCCCGGCAACTGATTATATATTATTACAATTAATCTACTGTGATTTAAGTCGTTTCGATTTTCATCAAATGTTGATGAAATTTTTAAAGGGGGATGTTCGGACTCCCAGGACACCCTCCCTGTGTGCGCCACTAGTGTCAGATGTCATTGTAAAGAAAAAAATACCTGATAATAATGAACACACAGTTGCTAGCTCAGTGGTATGAAGTCGGCCTGTGGATCCTAAGGTCCCTGGTTCGATTCCCACGGGCGACAAATTTTCATAATTTGAAAAAGCTATCCCTGTGGCTCCTCCACCACTAACATGTTTGGGGGCCGTGATTTGACGACTGGTAACCGCACTTCACGCGCAAAATATATCACTTACCGAGATCTGCTGTAGCAGAGTGCCACACCCAGTAATGGGTAGAAGGCGTGATGATATATTTATTTATAATAATAATTATGATTTTTCTTTAACTGCAGAATACCATTTGAATTTGTTTCGAGGCAAGTTTTATTTTTCATTTTTAAATCATTTCATACGTCCATTCCTATTTTTGCCAAATTATATAAGCACTTTACCTCAACCAAAGCATTTGTATGAGTAAGACCTAATAAAATAAATAAATTTGTATAAGTTATATATATATATATATATATATATATATATATATTTAATTGGTATAACTAAATACAATGCCTGGTTTATAGATTGTATAGACTAAAAATAAGAATGATTGGAACAGAAGTTTGACAAGTACATTTATAAATTGCACAGAATTGATATAGAATTACGTAAATTTTTACACTAACTCAGTTCATATCACAGTCGCGAAATAAATAAATAATTAATATTTGAATGCAGCACGTGCATCGCGCAACCTAAACACTAGCGGAAATACACGATTAGCGACGGACTAATTCGAATGGAACACAAATTAAAATTTTATAAATTCAGAATTGTATTTGTCTAAATGTGTAAATCCACCACTATTCTTATATAATAATACTGCAAAACATCCTTGCATACCTCTCACATTCCTCTTTCGAAATAAATGATATTGACTGTATCATTATTTTTACCCAAGTTTGTAGTTTCCGTCATTTCATTATTTAGGAGTGGTGATGGTGATGAACACACAGTTGCATTCAAATTCTTTTCATCGCTAACATTACAAATAATATATGAAATTATAATTACTAAAAGTTAATTATAAAAACTAGAATCTTACAAGCACACTGTAGTCATTTTTTTTGTAATTTTAAATCGTGACTGTTGGCTCATAGCCTTTTTATTTCGTTTGTGTATTTTACTTGAACGACCTTTTTGTTTATTTCCCATGATCACAGCCTAAATATTCTTTCTTTTGATTAATGACACCACAGATACTTCGAATAACAAAAAGAATATTAGGTTATTCGCTAATTATTGTGAAATTATTTTTAATTTTTATTTGTTCATCTGTAGCGAGACAAACACTAAATAGCTGCGATCCGCAATTCTGCATATATTGACGAAACTGTATTTCAAGAAACAGAATTCGTGATAATCGTTGCGCTCCAACAAAGTGTTACAAAGTAACTTTATCCAAAACACAAACCAATATTTCAAATTGGTAGCACCTCAACGACATCTATTAGATAAAAATAATTATAAGAGGTAATAGTTGAATATTCGTCCGAAGACACGCGGCGGCACTCCGATTCGAACACACCCTTAAAGATGAATAATTTAAAACGCTCATTGCAATTACGTAGTTGCATTAAGCCAATCACAGAACTTTGTCTGAAACGTTTGTCGGTGCTCAATTTTACTGAGAGGAAGACAAAGAAGAAATAAGCATTCAGCATTCTACGATTCTACCAATGACGTATAATACTAGACGAATTATGCCGTATTCAAGTCAATGCAAACGCCGTTGTTATCCGTCTAGTTATGTTTTGTCTGAGGATTCTACTGACAACGACACACGTTACGTGAAGTTACGTGTTATTTATCTCTGTCTTATCTGTCTCTCTTTAAGCTAAGATGCAACTACGTCACATTCATTTGTTTCGAAAGTTTAAATATTTTTATCATGCTTAATACAAGTTTAAAAAAAAATAAAAATTTTTGGTATAATAATTTTATTACGTAGATTAATATATAAAAAATTCTAAAAAGTCTTGAAAGGCCCATTGCCATGGTTGCTCCATGTCCATAATACATTAAATAAATAAATACAAGAATATATCGTTATACAAACTACTAAATAACTACAGATAATAACAGATAAATGTTTCTGTACGTTGTATACTTATTTATAAGGTTAAATTATATTTATTTGCCCGTCAACAGCTCCTGCAGGAGAATTAAAAAAAATATATAAATATCTCTAACATGAAACGCAGTAGCTGTAGCATTTCCTCCTTGTTGTTTTTCATTTAATGTAATAGCAACTAGGATAAGGTTTTCCTCAGATCACATTTTACTATTACTTTTATCTAAATGAAACTGAACACTAACGGAAAATGTAAACAGACGAGAATTTTATTGACGTATTTGCAATGGTTATGGAACGGCAACGGAACGTATAATGTGAATCTACAAGTGGAAAGAACTTCCAGCGCCATCCATATGTTGATTACATTGTTGCAATAAGAATCAATGTTTTTACAAATATTTCTCATTCGTTCAAATGTCAATTGTGTTTGCTACTCGCTAGTGTAAGGCTTGAATTACATTATGCTTTTTTCATCTAGATACACGCTAGAATTCTTGTTCGAGTTTCATTAGAGTTTCCTTTGATTTACATATTTTATTAAAAAACCGTTCGTTCATAATCGAGTAATTTCGACTCTTTAGTTCAACTTTATAAAAGAAATATTGCATTTTGACAAATTTAGGTTATATTTTGCATTAAAGCACAGAGATACAAATATGAAAAACAATTGAAAAGACATTTATTATAAATTTTAACAAGGAATGGATAATAGTATATTACATAACAAGCATCGAAAGTGTAAGATAACGTGCGAGTGTACGAGTGATTTAAATACACTAGCACAGTTATCACACTTTTGAGCGAATTATGTACACTATTTTTCAGGCGACCACAAAATATTTCTGAAAAAAGTTTACAACAGCAATGTTGGTACACATTGACAACTGATGCGTTTTTGAAGGTGAGCGTTGACGTTTGACGTTTAAGGTTAGGTTTGGTGATACCAACTGTACTAATCAATGTCGAAATATAAAATAATGCTAAAATATTAGTAAATAAATAATTATTAATTTAACAAAATGATTTATATGTGCAATTGTGATGAAAAATCTGCCAAAACTTCCATTTGAATGATAATACAAATTCTTTTCATTTATTTTATTACTTTCTTTCTTCGTAACGCCATCTGTTGTCAATCAGTAGAATTTCACCTGACATGTTAGAAGTGTGTGTTATAATAAGTGCATGTTATTTTCAACTTTCCGTAGTAGTTTATAATGTTGTTATGGTTTCTTTCATAAGTGGTCGTTTGAAAAAATAATGAAATACAACTTTCAGGCGAAACGTCAATAAATGTGATCGGAGTGTTGAAGATGAATGACGCATATCTGCACAGGTGTAGACGAATCTAGTATGAAAATCGAATAGAAAAATAGATCTGGACGTATATTTCCGTAGTAAAAACTAGTTTGAAACTCGAGCGAAACTAGGATAGTAATTTCAGTATTACATTATGCTAGACCTGGTTAGGAACTTCTCGGATGAAACTCGAAGTAAAATCGAGACGAAACAAGTATAATGTAATTCAAGATTTAGGTTCAATTATAAGGTACCTACCTAATTCAAATGCTTTTTGTTTAAAACAACCAAAATATTTCTTAAAGAATTTGTTATTGTTTTTGGAGATGAGAGATCTGAATATATATATATATATATATATATATATATATATATATATATATATATTCAGATCTCTCATCTCCAAAAACAATAACAAATTCTTTAAGAAATATTTTGGTTGTTTTAAACAAAAAGCATTTGAATTAGGTAGGTACCTTATAATTGTATATATATATATATATATATATATATATATATATATATATATATATATATATATATATATATATATAGATATATATATGTACAGAATGTTCTATTTAAGTGTGCCGCCATTGCTATCTCAAGATCTATAAGAGCTACGAGATTGGTTAAATTAGCAAAGAAACACCATTTTACAAGACTATTACAATGAGCAAAAAAATTTTTTTTCGACCTGTGATTCTCAAAATACGGTACACGACTTTCTTATTTTAAATGGGAACATATATTTTTTTTAGATTATTCGATAGAGTTTTTTTTTTTAATTCAACGATATAAACATATCATATCTTAATATAACAAAACAAGTGAGAAACATGCATGTTAAATTTATATGTATTTTATTTATATCTGGCTGAAACGAATGCTTTGGATAGAAAATAATTGAAAAATAAACAAATCAAACAATGATGCAACTACAATAATATTAGAATTAATAAATATTAAATTATAAAAATTGTTCAAAATTTCCTCCATTCTGATTAATGCATAATTGAACTCTTTTAAATAAACTATATCTCATTTTTCTTAATTTTCGCTGTACATCCCGAGCATTTTTATGACACAAATTGTACACTTCGAACATATTAACTTTTTCATCGAGAGTAAGATTATTCATTTTCTTCTTGAAACTGACAGATTGAGAACATAACATTTAACAACAAACAATATATATATATATATATATATATTTATTTATTTATTTATTTATTCTTTAAAGGTAAAGGTAGTTCGAGTGAATGTACTAATTTTCGTGCGATAAGTTTGCTGAGTGTGGTAAGCAAGTTGTACGGGAAGATTCTTATTCATAAGGTACGAACCTTAACAATCTCCAAGTTAAGTGATATGCAAGGTGGTTTTTTGCCTGAGAGAGGATGTGTGGATCAATTGTTTTCTCTTCGTATGATTGTTGAAAAGTCACTTGCTAAGAACAAGAAGGTGTTCTGTGGCTTTCTCGATCTTAAAAAAGCATATGATAGTGTTCATCGCGAGACATTATGGAATGTACTTATACAGTACGGTATAAATGGTAATTTGTTGGGGGCAATTCGTGCGCTGTATGAAGGTAGTGAGGCTGCGGTGAGAGTTAATGGTATATTGAGTGATTGGTTTTGTATAGACATTGGCGTGAAACAAGGTTGTGGGATGTCTCCGTGGCTCTTTAATTTGTACATGGATGTATTGTTACGAACGGCGTAGAATGGGGTGGATGGTGTACATATTGGTGGTAGTGTTGTGCCTGCGTTAGCGTATGCGGATGATGTGGTTGTTATGGGTGAATCTGAAGAGCAATTGAGACGAATGATTCTAAATATAAATGAAGTAGGATAAGATTTAAATTTATTATTAAATGTCGATAAATGTAAAGTGTTAGTGTTTGAAAAGAGCGATTTGGTGACTGATTGTAATGTTTCGGTGAATGGTGTGAGATTGGGTCAAGTGAATGAGTTTTTAATTTGGGTAGTATGTTTTCAAGGGATGGACGTATTGATTGTGAGATTGAAAGAAGAGTATCTGCGGGACGCAAGGTATTGGGTGCCCTGGGAACCTTTGCTCGAAATGTGAATGTATCCAGAGATGCTCGATTGAGTGTGTATAATGGTGTTTTAGTGCCTACATTGATGTATGGTAGTGAATGTTGGGTGTGGATGAAGAAACATGAACGTCGTATAATTACTGTGGAAATGAGGTATTTGCGGGGTGTGTGTGGTTATACTAGAAGAGATCGTGTCCGGAATACATTGGTGTATGATGAGTGTGAAATTGAGAAGAATGTAGTTAGAAAAGTAGGTATAAGTCAGTTGAGATGATTTGGGCATGTTGAACGTATGTCGAATGAGAGATTAGTGAAACAGGTATATGTTGGTGAAATTGAGGGTGAAAGATTGCGTGGGCGACCTATGAATAAATGGATGAATATGATAGAAGGATTGTTGCGTGAATGAAAGTTTCCGAGTACGAGGAACAAACGTGCTTGTATGAAAGGAATTATGAATGTGGATGAAGCAAAAGTGGTGTGTCAGGATAGAAACGTTTGGCGAAGATTAATTGCGGAATGAATCTGATGATTTCAGAAAAGCGCAGGGTTTTAGATTTTAGTTTCGTTGTTTAGTAATTTCATTAGAGTGTTTACCTGTGTGAAATTCACTTTCAAAAACAAGCGCAGGAACGACACTCCCTTCGTTTCTTATCTTTTTATTCTTTTCTGATCTGACATTGAGTGTTTAACTGCAATTGTGTGGAATTCACTTCCAAAAACAAGCGTAGAGTGACACTCCATTCCTTTCTTATCTTTTAATTCGTTTTCAGTTATTACGTAGTGTTTAACTGCAATTGTGTGAAATTCACTTTCAAAAACAAGCGCAGGGCGACGCTCCCTCCCTTTCTTATCTTTTTGTTTCATTTTCAGTTACTGCATTGTGTGGTCTTTTCTTTCATATATAAGTGCAGACTATCGCTTTCATCTTTTCTAATCTTGTAGATTCGTTGTTAGTTTCGTTTTTAGATTCGTTGTTAGGAGTAAACGTGAGTAATTTGAGATGTTTTATGCATATGCTATGTACGTTAAAGAAAGAAAATGAATGATAAGTGAATAGGAATGATGTGATTGGAGGTTTGTTGTGTGATAATAATTTCGAGTGTGATAAATGAATGAGTTTATATGGAGTGATCTATGAATGTGGTTGAAGTGAGGGTGGTATGTTTGGATGAAAATATTTGACAATGGCTGATTGTTTGATGGGTGTGATGAGTGAATGTTTTATGAGTGATTTTAGGGTTCGTGCTACCCCATTTGTTGGGATATAGCGTGAAGAAATGTATGTATGTATGTATTTATTCTTCCAATTTGCATCATGTTAATCAATATTGTTGTACACTACTACAGTTATTTATATTTGTTATACGTTTCATTTTCTTTACACCAGTAATTACGCCCCGCAATAATTCATTCTCATACGCCGTGCATTTGTTTTCTCGCCTACATTTCCGCAGAAACACGCTAAAAATATCGGAAAATTATTCATTCGTTTCAGGGCAGGCCGTCTGTCTCCTGGGAGTGTACCTCAGCCTTGAACAAACGAACGTGCGTTGTGCACAGTATAGGGCGTAAGTCATTTGAAATATAATATAAATGCAAAAAAGTGTTTCGAGGATTATTTCACCTTGTTAGGAGAGGAATATTCATGGCGTGTTTCGCATTGAAAATGGTTATGTTTAAAGATTAAATTTAGTACACCAGCGGTATGCAGTGGATTTCAAATTTGAGTAAATACAAATTAATAAAAATAGGAAAAACGCATACGTAAACTTTAATTTATATATATTAAGATAGAAATAAAAAAATAATATAAATAAACAAAATCATTTTTATTATATTAGGTACTTAAAAATAAGTTCTATTCTTTCCCGTAAAACTAATTTCTTGTTCACAATTCTTCTAGTAAATCTTTCAAATGAATGTGTTGAAATTTCAATGAATGTTTAATTACATAGGCTGTGGGCAGAGCTGGGCAAGCTACTTAAAAAAAGTAGCTAAGCTACAGCTACAGCTATTCTTTAAAAAAGTAGCTAAGTTACTGCAAAAAGCTATATTTTGTAAAATATAGCTAAGCTACAGTTAAAAGCTTTCGTTAAAGTAGCTGTTAAATTTTAAAGCTACTTTTTTAAATTATTGTGAAATAATTAAATTTGCCATTGTCATATGATCAGTCTTTTGTTATAATGACTGTTAATTTAGTATTATGTACATAAATATCAAAAATAGCAAATACCATCTGGCACCTACTGTGTATTTTTGCGTATTAGAGCCAATTAGAACCGGCAACAAATAATTATTTTGTGTGGGTTTAGCTTGTACGCATGCGTACTTTGTTGACCTTCTGCTTAAAAAGTGGCTTGAAGCTACAAAAAGTAGCTTTAAGCTACAAAAAGTAGCTTTAAAAGTAGCTTCAGTTGTTATTTTTAAGCTAATAGAAAAAAAAGTAGCTAGCTACAAGTTACAGCTATATTTTTTTCACAGTTAGCTAACCTACAGCTACAGCTAAGGTAAATGTAGCTAAGCTAGTAGCTAAGCTACAAAAGTAGCTAGCTACTGCCCAGCTCTGGCTGTGAGTCTTACACAGTGATAATGACGAGTTGTGCCGGGGAGTGATGGAAGGTAATCAAAAGAGACATCTCGTAATAGTGAGAGAGTTGACAGACTTTTAAAAGACATGCAGATTAAGATGAAAGATACGGACTGAAGTTAGTATCAGAACAATGATCTGCCTTGATCTCTTTGAAACGAAGTATTATTCTTATTATGAATGAAACTTATTAAGTATTGTATACAATTTTGAAGCCAAAACTTCAAAGTATGGTAATGAACTAGATACCATTAATGTTATGTACAAATATTGAAAGAAATTACACTCAAAATTTGAATATATTTTTCAAAAATACTTCCTACGATTTTAATTAAAAAATTCTCTATAATTAAGAATATAGTCTTCTTTACATACGTACATATCTTCACGCTATATCCCAACAAATACGGTAGCACGAACCCTAAAATCACTTATAAAATATTCACTTATTACATTCAACAAATAATCAGCCCTCGTCAAACATTATCATCCGAACACACAACCTTCACTTAAACCACATTCATAGATCACTCCATATAAACCCAATCATGTATTACACTCGAAATCATTTATCACAATCAAACCTTAAATCACATCATTCCAATTCACTTATCATTCATCTTCTTTATTCGACGTATATGCATAAAACATCTCAAATTAATAAAACATTCACTCATCACACCCATCAAATAACCAGCCATCACCAAACATTTTCATCCAAACACACCACCCTCACTTCAACCACATTTATAGATCACTCCATATAAACTCATTCATTTATACACTCGAAAACATTATCACACAACAAACCTTCAATCACATCATTCCTATTCTCTTACCATTCATTTTCCTTCCTCAACGTACATAACATATGCATAAAAAAATCTCAAATTACTCACGTTTACTCCTAACAACGAATCTAATAACGAACCTAACAACGAATCTACAAAGATTAGAAAAGATAAAAGCGATAGCCTGCACTTGTATATGAAAGAAAAGTCTAGACAATGCAGTAACTGAAAGTGAAACAAAAAGATAAGAAAGGAAGGGAGTGTCACCCTGCGCTTGTTTTTGAAAGTGAATTCCATACAATTGCAGTTAAACACGCTAATATTGTATATTTTTATTTAATTTGAATTTACAGTTTTGGAGACAAAACAAAATGCCGAAAAACGCTCAAAACAAGAATTTTTCGTCCAAATTAAAATTTGATAAAAATTTACTATGTAATAGAAGACCATATTCTTAAATATACATTTTTTTAATCAAAATCGTAGGTAGGATTTTTGAAAAAATCAGACCTAAAATTTTGATATCATGATCTCCTGCATTTTAATTCCAATTTATTTGTATTATAAAGATCAAACATTCTTCTTAATACATGTATC
This sequence comes from Pterostichus madidus, assembly GCA_911728475.2. Lineage (NCBI taxonomy): Eukaryota > Metazoa > Arthropoda > Insecta > Coleoptera > Carabidae > Pterostichus > Pterostichus madidus. Next base: position 22,704,640 of record OU452316.1, on the reverse strand, counting down.
AAAAAGTTGAATGTTCAGAGATTATGTAGTACTACTTGTTTTTTAATTTGGATGAGATTAAAGCTGGGTTGCAAGAAAAAATAAAAGACCTCTTTAGTAAACGAATTGTTTATCTAGCAACAGTATCAAAAGCGATTTTCTGAACCGTTAATTACTAATGAACCGAAAAAACTTTCATGGAACCCAACAAAAATATATGAAATTCTCATTTTTTACAAGTGATACGTGCTTTGCCGTATACTCAGCATTAAAATGATCAGAAATAATGACAGCTGTCATAATCTTGTTTCAAAATGTTGCACTACATGAAAATTAGTGAATATTTCATAATTCGTGTTTTGAAAGATGTCTTTTTTTGTTTTTCGTGTTATATTACATTATAGTATTCAAACAAGCGTAGAGCGACACTCCCTTCCTTTCTTATCTTTTAATTCATTTTCAGTTATTACGTAGAGTGTTTAACTGCAATTGTGTGAAATTCACTTTCAAAAACATGCGCAGGGCGACGCTCCCTCCCTTTCTTATCTTTTTGTTTCATTTTCTGTGGCTGCATTGTGTGGTCTTTTCTTTCATATACAAGTGTAGACTATCGCTTTCATCTTTTCTAATCTTGTAGATTCGTTGTTAGTTTCGTTATTAGATTCGTTGTTAGGAGTAAATGTGAGTAATTTGAGATTTTTTTATGCATATGTTATGTACGTTGAGGAAGGAAAATGAATGGTAAGAGAATAGGAATGATGTGATTGAAGGTTTGTTGTGTGATAATGTTATCGAGTGTAATAAATGAATGAGTTTATATGGAGTGATCTATAAATGTGGTTGAAGTGAGGGTGGTGTGTTTGGATGAAAATGTTTGGTGATGGCTGGTTATTTGATGGGTGTGATGAGTGAATGTTTTATGAGTGATTTTAGGGTTCGTGCTACCCCATTTGTTGGGATATAGCGTGAAGATATGTATGTATGTATAGTATTCAAAGTTATGGATACTTTTTAAAATAAAATATTTTGTCAGTTTTAGGTGAGCTACAAGAGGAACAGGATAATTTGAAATATTGAAATGTTTTATTTATCTTCCAATAAACGATATTTTGAACAAACATATCATCAAAATAAAATTCATAGCAGGACGAAAGAAATGTGATTTTATTATTTGGACACCTCGGGGTATAGAAGTAGAGACAATAAAAATTGATGAGAAGTTTGTTCAATGAATGCTTCCAATATTAAAGAAATTTTATGTAAAACAACTTCCTCCAGAAATAGTTGAGCACGAAAAGAAAGAAGTACTCGTATGTCGATCAGGAATATGCCATAGAAACGTGGAAAGTAAGAAATTTTAAAAGAGCTCTGTAACAAGGTGGTTTTGAGTTGACTGTAGATATTCTGTTAGTTTGCTTCCCTGTTTTGTGCGATAAGATTATGAGAAAAATCTAATCGTGTGTGGTTATCTGCAGTCTTCGGCCATTTGTTGCATCCTCAAAATACCATACTTCACCCCTGCTTAAAAACTTAGCGTCTGGTTTTGAGTGGTAGCATCAGTCAAGCCAGGTTTGCTCCGTCGCACAGTGGGTCAAATTGGGATTTTACTGTTCAAAAATCGGTGGAGACCTTAATATCCATCGAATCTGGATAATTTTTGTTTCTAATTAAAGGTAATTAAATTCCATTCACATCTGTCGAGGCAGATTTTTAAATAATTCTGTCAAATTTAATTAATTACATAATAAACTGTCGAAAACCTGTAAAAAATATTAAAAATTTAAATAATGAAAATTATGTATTCTTATATTATTTTTATATATTAAAGCAACATGACAGATTTTACAAAGCTATTGGCAGATGACAACTTTTTATTATGTTGAGAATAATTACAATACGGATTCCCTGTCTTTAACTACCCTAACTAAATTTCTAACCTATTCATTAAATCCGTTTTGTAATTATTCTCAACATAATATAAAGTTGACATCTGTCAATAGCTTTGTAAAATCAGTCATGTTGCTGTAATATATAAAAATGATAAAAGAATAAATAATTTTCATTGACTAAATTTTTAAAATTTTTTACATTTTTTTGACTGTTTATTATGTAATTAATAAAATTTGACAGAGTTATTTAAAAATCTGCCTCGACAGATGTGTAGGGAATTTAATTACCTTTAATTCAAAAAAAAAATATCCAGATCCGATGGATATTAAGGTCTCCACTGATTTTTGAACAGTAAAATCCCAATTTGACCCACTGTGCGTCGGCCGGTCAAGATGTGACCGACGTCGAATTCGTTTGCGCGCTCCGCGCGTATTTAATTAGCATTTAATTATTCTTATATGTTTTTTGTTCTATTTTATTCTATTTTTTCTCGTATTATAGTAATTTACGTTAAATAAAGTTATGTGTTTTATTGTGCGTATTATTAAACAAATAATAATCGTTTCCGTAATTAACAATCGTTTCATTCACATCTAATAACATTTTTACTACAATTGTCATGGTGATAAATAATATAATAATAATAATAACCTTTATTACTCCATACGAAAACTGGTATTTTAATCCTAATTAAACAAATAACTATTTTTTTATGGTTAGTAGTTAATAAAATAATATGTAAATAGAACTGTTGCCAAATAAAAATTTTCAATGTACATCTCAAACGAAATGCAATACCTATGAATTTGCTAAAAGTAAAGAAAACACGATAAAAAATTTCAAAATAGTAACAGAATTTTGAAAATAAAATAAATTAATAAATATATCATCACGCCTTCTGCCCATTACTGGGTGTGGCACTCTGCGGAAGTAGATCTCGGTAAGTGATATATTTTGCGCGTGAAGTGCGGTTACCAGCCGTCAAATCACGGCCCCAACGATGTTAGTGGTGGAGGAGTCACAGGGGTAGTTTTTTAAATTATGAAAATTGTTTGTCGCCTGTAGGAATCGAATCAGGGTTCTTAGGATCCACAGGCTGACTTCATACCACTGAGCTAGCCACCCCATACAGAATTTTGAGAATGAAAAATCCCGTGAGATGCAAATTTCGGACAAAGTGAACATTAAAACGCTACGCATAATAATGTCGAAATAGAGGAAAGTCACGACACAAATACAGTAGATACTATAATAAATTTATTAATAATCAACCGAAAACGTTTGGAAATTCTGAAATACAGTAAGTACACCGGAAAGACTTACTGTCGTACATTTAATAAATACAGAAAGAGCACTTAACCATTTCAGGCTAAATTCAGTAGATTTAATATATAGTGACAATCGTGTAAATAAATTAAATATAAAAGAGAGAGTTATTTTGTGTTTTATAATATTAAAGTGCAATTTAAGTTTTGTAGTTTTAAAACGGCAAAAATCTATTCTGATACAGTGTTCGCGAATTGTTCTAGATGGAGCAGCGATCTTAATTTGATTTGCCTATATTTTATTAATATTTAAATTTTTATGTTTATTTTGTTAGGAAAATGGGTATTCATGCAACTATGAATACGAGCGCGTCGGATGTGTTTCATGCTAATTGTTTGTGTATAGTCAAGGTGCATATATCGGTCGCGCACGCTGATCCATAGGTCTAGCTTGCATCCTACACTTATACAGCGCGGTACTGTACTGTACTGTACTGTACTAAGAGATAAAATAATAGTAAAACGTAGCGTTCGTATCTCCGCGTGCACTCTTAGTTTGTGAACTTGTTTAGGTTTTAGTAAGAATAGCTGCGTTGTTTTGATTATTTTAGGGCTTGCTAACAAACTCTGTATTTAAATTTAAAGTTTATGACAGAAAAATTCGGGAGACGCCCGGACTCGAACCGAGGACCTTCAGCTTGCCGGGCTTTTTTTGTTAGAAATGATCTTTATTAATTGCTCCATATTTTACATTTTTTACAGAGTAATGTTCCTATGATCATGTGCGACTTGACCAGTTGAGTGCCGAATACACTGTACGATAGAGCTGATCACAATCGCGCACAATTTGCGGATCACTCTATCGTAGCAGCGCTACGCGCACTCGCCTAGTTTCGCACATGTCATGGAATGTACAATTGTTTTTTATTATTGTATAAAGTAATTGCTCCTTGCTACATAGCCTTATCAATTAAATTTATCTTTATATGCTTACGCTCTAACTGTGTGCGTGTTGTACCGTAATGATGTGTGCTGTGGTATGAATGATCGTATATTTGTGAGTGTGTGTGTGAGGAAAAATTTACAAAAAAACTCACTTGTGTACATTGTGCCTTAAACCTAACTTACAAACTAAAATGAACGATTAAATGGTATATATACAATGCGGTTATGCTATTTGAACTTACATTTGTGTATGATAATGTGTATGGGAAAATGAATTGAAAATGGGGATGAAAATGTTTATATACAGTGCGGTTATGACGTCTACTTACATTCTAGTATGATTAGATGGCTGTTGTTAGTGTGGCATAGTGCGTTGGTGCTGTGGTTCAAGGGCGCGCTGGCGGAAGATAGGAAGTGTTTGATAGGGTAGCATGTGTTTAAGCGGAAATGGAGTGTTGTGCTCTCTGATTTGGATTATTGTGCGTGTGACAGGATTATGTTGTGTTTGTGTAACATAAAATTTTTGTGACATGTCGGTGACATAGTCGTGTAAGTATGATATTTTTGTTATGTTGTGTAAATCTGCGATTCTAGTATATCTGTCTGCGCTATTAATTAAGCGCAGGCACTTGTTCTGGAATCGTTGAAGCGGTAGTAATGAAGTTGCCGAAGCCGAGCACCATATCGGGGCTGCGTATGTGATTATGGCTTGCCGGGCTGATGCTTTAACCACTAAGCCACGGCTCCCCTGAACGAATAAGCGTCAACCGAATTTATCTGTCATAGTGTCTAACACAGCATCGATCCCAAGACTCCTATGTCTCACAGGAATTGACAACGGGTTTCGTCTGTAGCGACACAATCTGATTTTTTAAGGAAATCATACCACAAAGTAAATTTAAAGAATTTAAGTCATATGAATGACTTTGAAGTTTGAAAAATTTAAATTTATGCTTAGGGGTTAAAGCATCAGCCCGGCAAGCTGAAGGTCCTCGGTTCGAATCCGGGCGTCTCCCGAATTTTTCTGTCATAAACTTTAAATTTATCAAACTTCAAAGTCATTCATATGACTTAAATTCTTTAAATAAACTCTGTATTATTTATCGCTCAGAATCTTTCAAAATATATAAAAAAATAAATAAAAATATCATCACGCCTTTTACCCATTACTGGGTGTGGTACTCTGCCGAAGCAGATCTCGGTAAGTGATATATTTATGCTCGTGAAGTGCGGTTACCAGCCGTCAAATCACGGCCCTCAAAGATGTTAGTGGTGTGGGAGCCACAGGGGTAATTTTGTTTAAATTGGTAAAAATGTTTTGTCGGCTGTGGGGATCGAACCAGGGTTCTTAGAATCCACAGGCCGACTTGATACTACTGAGCCTTTACCCCAAATAATATAAATATACATAAATAATAAATTCAATATTTACAATTCCCTTTTCACTACTTTTGCTGAGAGATTATTTTCTGCATTAAAGAGAATTAAATATTAAGTAGTTTATGGTTAATTACCATCGAAAAGATTATTTTAAAATACCTATGATAAAAACCAGTCTTTTAAAATTTATTATAGTTTTATTCAAGCAAACAACCAGTAATTAGTTTGATATACTGTAACCCTCCCTTATTCAAAGGAGAATTAACAAATAATTTTAATGAGTTCTTGTCAGATCGGAGAAAGGACAAGTACTAGGGTTTGTTAAATAAATAAGTTCTTACAGCTTTGATATAACAAACAACAATTTATTTAAATATCACTATTCACTAATACAGGTACACTGTGGCTCTTCTTAAGTTCCTCTACTGTCGTGACTCTAACTTCAACCCTAACTCTAACTCTCAACATCAACTTAAACTGTCTTGAACTAACTTGAACTAACCTCTTACACTTCTAACCGCTCTTGAACTATCGACTCCCGTCGTCTCTTGAACTCTTTCCTCTTACTTCCTAAACTAGCCTATTTATTACATTGCTTCAATGTACTAAGTCAGCAAATAGTTAGCTACTTACGTCAAACAATATTAATTTGCATACTTAATCTTATTACAACATATTCTAATTTACTCAATCGTATTTACTAAGAATGTACTGACTTAGACTTGTTACAATACTTCTTATCCGCGCATGCTTCTCATTATAATTTGTACAAGTAGGTTGTTAATGTATAATTGTGCTACTTGAACAATAACGTAATATTTTGAATCCATGTTCATATCAGATATCTAAATATTTATTTATTTGCTACTCTCAGTACAGGTTATTAACACTGCTGGACTAATTAATCAAAAACAACCAGAGTGTGGCACGGTGACTCATATACCTTCGAATAAATTCCAATATATTTATAAAAGTACAAGAACACTACTGCTACAAATATATACGAGATAACACTTAAGACAATAATTGTTAAGAAACTCCAGTTAACAACAAATTTCAAATAATTAATGAAACACTAATGAGTATGTCACTGACAGACAATGCACAAACAGGCCACGGATTATTTTAATAGACACAGAGATGGCATTCCAATCAGCAAAAATTTGTGTTTCTTGCCTGGATACACGTGTCATGGTACTACTCAATGACATATAATACTAGACGAATTATGCCGTATTCAAGTCAATGCAGTGTTGTGAAGCAGAATGGGATGGAATAACTTGTGGGTGAGGCGGGTGCGCGGCAAGGAGCGAGTACACTTTGATGTTATGCAAGTTGCAAACATTTGTGTAGTTATTTTTATATTCAATTACTTACTTTTCATACATCAAAGTAAAGGTTAGTTTTTGGCATATTAAGTGTTTTGTGTACGCACTTTTGTATTTAAATAAATAAAAAGCTCACGCCTGATAACTGTCAACAACATAAATGCAACCTGCATAACATCAACTTGTACTCGCTTCTTGCCGCGCACCCGCCTCACCAACCAGTTATTCTATCCCTTTCAGCTTCACAACAAACGCCGTTGTTATCCGTCTAGTTATGTTTTGTCTGAGGTAGTACTAGTGTGACGGTGGCGCCATCAGTTGTCGAGTGGCGAAACTGACGCTTAAAAAATGTAAAAATTGAATAAAATAAGTATTTTATTCCTATTATGCATTAGACATGGATAGTTCTAGAATATCATACTAGTTTTAATAAATGAAACTGCAAAATTTTAGAGGTACACAAACCAAATATGTGCGATTCTGAGTGATGATCGCCATAAGCCCCGTGTAAAAGAAGTTCACAGACGATGAATGTGTTTCATATTTTAACAGGATGTGCAAAACAAAATTTCACGCTAGTACTACCTTAATTCGTATGACAAGTTTAAACTTGTTCTCTCACGTAGTTTGTTTACACGAATTTTTTAAGTAGACGTCTCGCGTGTTTTTCGTTAAAATGGATAAATTTGAATATCGTGCGGTCATAAAATTCTTCGTTTTGAATGGATTAAACCCTAAGTAAATTCATCCGAAGTTGACAAAAATTTACGGGGACTCTGCTCATTTCATGTAAACCGTTAAAAAGTGGACAGCTAAATTTAAACGTGGTCGCACGTCCCTGGAAGGTGACCCAAAGAAAGAGATCCTGTTAATTGATTACCTTGAAAAAGGCAGAACAATTACAGGCGAATATTACTCCAACTTTCTTGACCGGCTCGATGCCAAAATTCGCGAGAAAGGGCCTGGCTTGCAGAAGAAAAAAAATCACCTTTCACCAGGATAACGCACCTGCACACGAGAGTGCGTTGGCGATGGGAAAACTGCGGGATTTGGGTTACGTTTTGCTCGGCCATCCCCTATATTCTCCTGATTTGACATCCTCAGACTTCTATCTGTTCCCAAACTTGAAGAAATTTGTTTCTGGGAAGCGCTTCTCGTCCACTGAAGAAGTTGAGAAAGCCGTAGATGAATATTATCACAGCCTTCCAGACTTTCACTTCCGGGAAGGAATATTGATGTTGGAGAAATGCTGGACCAAGTGTGTTGAAGTCAAGGGAGGGTATGGTGAAAAATAAAATAATTTTTTATCTGAAAATCGCAGTCTTTCATTGTCAGTCCGATAATTTTTCACCTTACCCTCGTAAAAATCGTTGCAATTATCATTAGGTACCTACTAGTATTACTTCTTTATTATATTCAGGAGGCAGCTGTCATCTAGTAAAAGAAATATTTGCTGTCTAAACAATGAAGTATATCAAATGTTTTTCTGAGCCCACAGTTTCTAAATATTACATTCAATTTTAATTTTTAAATGGAACTCACACTTAATAATACTGTAGAAAAATTGCAAATTTTTTCTTTTCGCTTGTGCCAAGGTTTTATATATTTAGAGTAAATAAAGAAACATGAAAATATATAATAATAAAAATAATAATCACAAAACGGTGTATTAGTTACCTGAAAATCATATTATTCAATAGAACAAGTTGTTCATTACATATATTTTTTTAAATTAACGAAAGTAATAAAATTTTAAAAAAATAATGATTTAATTTACAAATATTAGATTTTCAAAAATCACAGTATACTTTCGATTTAAAGAAAACAATGCCTTTATTTTGAATTTTTGACATTTCAAGTATTTTTATTACTAAATTGTAATAAAAGTAATGTTGCAATTTAAATCCCTGTTTAATTGAAAAACGATTTTTCGAATGAAGAAAAGACTGGTATGTACTCGTATAATGTGTACATAAGTGTTTTAAAATTTTGTCAAAAACTTTTCATCTATATATATATATATTGAAAGACGACAACCTTAGGACAAAAATTTTAGTAGGAGAGACCGGTAACAATAGTAACACGGGGCAATTATAACACCATGCTTGTTTCCACAACGGACTAACTAAAAGTATTAAATATTGCTACTGTATCGCCATCTATGACTAAAGGATGTTAGTACTAAGTATCACATCTATACGGCGCGGCGTGTCGTTTAGAAGAAAATAATTTTTTTTGTGTATTTTTGCTACAAAAGTAAGCTTATTTTTTTTTTATAATTTGGTATATAAGTCATACGTATACAAAAGTTGTTGTATATTTTTATATTATAATAATATCAATATTATATTTTCGTTAGCCATGTATAATTTCGAGGTTATGTGGCGTGCTATACTAATGCAATTTATTGAAAAGAAAATAATCCTATGAGGACAGTTGTAACATATACGTGGGGGACGTTTGTAACATGTTACTATTAACCCTATAAGAAAAGAAGTAATATTATTTTTCTGCAGCAGAAATAGCCGTCCGCAGGGGGGTGGGGCAAGCAGGGGTGCCCTCCTCTCCTGGATATTAATTAGGGTGGTAACCACGACTCTCGAACATAGGACTTTAAAATATAAAATTATAATTTTGTAATTTCCTGCTCCCCTAAACATTTTAAGCAAAAAAGCTTGAAATAAAAATTTTAGGGCTTAAAATTCTGCATCTGAACCAATAAATAAAATAAATTTTACAATTCTAAAGACACAAATTAGATTTGAAAATGACGAAAATTACTTCACAACTATCGGTAGGCATGTAATTGAAACAAATTTAAGCAAATGTTTGACGTTTTATCTGTCAAAATAAAGGAAATAATAAATAAAGAATTTATTTTGACAGATTTGACAGATTGAACGTCAAACATTTGTTTAATTTTGTTTCAATTTCATAGCTATCGATAGTTTTTGAGACAATTTTAGTAATTTTCAGTTCTAATTTTGTGTTGTTATAAAGCATGCAAAATTAATTTCGTATTTTATGCCCTAAAACATATATTTGAAGCTTTTTTGTTTTAAATAATTATGAAGCTGGAAATTACATCAATATGATTTCACATGTTAAAGTCCTATGTTCGAGAGTAGCGGTCACCACCTTGTATATGTATATATAAATTAAATAAAAATTAAATTATTAAGTTTAAAGATAATAAATTCAAGCTGAAACGATAGCGTAATCTAAGTTTATTAAGTCTACGCAGACACAAAATATTAGAAAACAAAAACTGTAAAACTGATAAATCGAAATTTATTGAAGAAATGGTGTCAATTTATGGAAGAGTTATTCAAAGATTATCCTTCCTCTTCAATTCAAATCCAGACGATAAAGACTAGTAATTTATTTTACAAAATTAAATATTTTTTTGTCTATTTGTTAAGTGTATTTGTATTTATGTTATGTAAAAAAAAAATATTTTGGAAATTTATGTCTATCTGAGAGTTTATTGCGACCCGCCTTCCATGGAAAAATGTCTGTAAACGCCCATGACGGCAGACTACCGAAATACCTAAAAATAGAATAGACCATTTCAAAAATGTCCGCGACCTCCAGGTGTTTATTTTTTTAACTAATAACTTAGTGCCGCCAATTGACGGCGAACGAGATATTTCAAAACGAAATTAAGTACAAAGTAAGTAAAATGTTTATAGTAAAAATGAAAATTTATTGTAGTATCAAATATGATAGATTTGGTATAATAACGTATCAATTCTTTTCTTCTGTTCACATTTTGAGGAAAAGAGTGAAATGAAATGTTTCTTCTTTTTAAATTATTATTACAACCCTGTACACAGCATATAGTACCCGTCATAATTACTATTATTAATTACTTTTCAATGAAGAAATAAATACTAACCAATAAAAATAATCGAATTGTCCCTTGTCATATCATAAACAAAGATGAGTAGGTATACGGCACTAACTTTTTTTATCTCCGTCTAATGTTTGCACATGCGCAATGAATTTTTAAAATGGTCTATTAGATCGATCAACAGAGGGAATGTTTCTCAAAGTAAAATGGAAGAGGCTGCGCAACGCGTTTCAGAAAATAAGGAAAGTGTACGATTAGTTGCTAAGCAGTTCAATATTTGTCATGTAACCTTATTTAGGTTTTGGAAATCATTTAAAATTAATAATTTTGCACCCAGTGTATAAATTACACAATAAAGTATTTACTTGTTACTTAGAAAAAAATTACTAATGTATTTTTTTTTTTTATTTAAACATGATTTCGGATATTTCGACATCTAAGGTCATTCATATCCCGGTACAGTAAGGTGTGATTGGTTTTCTACATTTTTTAAATTTCTTTTATTATATTTTGTGATAAAAATTAATTGATTTTAAGTATGCAATTAGGTTCTTCTCTGTTTTCGTATTGTTCTTGAGGGCTTCAATAAATGTGGGGGGTATGTTGTGGGTTCTTCTTTCAGCTGTGTGTTGGGGACAATCTACTATAATGTGTTTAATTGTTAAGTGTGTGTTACATTGGTTGCATGTAGGGGGATCTGTTTTTGTAAAAATGTGATTATGAGTAAGTCTTGTATGCCCTATTCTAAGTCTCGTTAGTATTGTTTGGTCTTTTCTGGTTCCATGAAGTTTCCATGTACTGGTATGTAATGTATTTAAAGACATCAGCTAGCATGTATTTTGGTTTAACAGTAAAAAAAGTAAGGAAACTTGCATACCAGTTTGCTATTGCTAATAAACTAGAAGTTCTAAATAATTGGACAGAAACTGGACCAGATTGGTTCACGTCATTTTTAAAAAGACATACAGATTTATCATTAAGATCCCCAGAGGCAACTAGTTCATCAAGAGCTATGAACTTTAATAAAGAAAATGTATCTATTTTGTTTTTGAAAAACTAAGGAATGTTTTAGAAAAACATAATATTAAACCCCAAAATATGTATAACTCAGATGAAACTGGAATAACTACTTTTCAAAGACCAAATAAAGTAGTTGCTCAGAAAGGAACTAAACAAACAGGATTTCTTACTTCGCAAGAGCGAGGAACATTAGTAACTATGTGCCTAACAGTAAATGCACTTCGGAATACAATCCCTGCAATGTTTATTTTTCCACGCATAAAATACCAAGATCATTTTATAATAAATGGACCGACAGGCTCAATAGATGCTGGCAGCCGTTCAGGTTGGATGCAGGAAGAGGAGTTTTTAATATTTATGCATCATTTTGTGAAGCACGCTAAGCCGAATGTTGAGAATAAAATCTTATTATTGCTCGACAACCACAGTTCCCATTTGTAATATTCCTATGATAGACTTTTGTAAAAAAATCTGGTATTATTTTATTGTCGTTTCCTCCACATACCAGCCATAAGTTACAACCACTCGATAGAGGCGTAAATGGCCCATTTAAAAAAATTGTAAATACTTTTAGTGATACGTGGATGAAAAACAACCCAGGTAAAAGAATGACAATATATGATTTGCCGGGTATTACTAAAGACGCGTTGCCTTTTGCAGCAAATTCTAAAAATATACGTTCCGGATTTGCTTGCAGTGGAATACATCCATTTATTAGTGTCATTTTCCAAGATCAGTAGCAGAAATTGAAGACGAGTCTTCTGCTTCCAACTCTGTAAGTAAGGATAAACGAACCAAGTACAAGCTATGAAAAATACTCTAATGTAAATGTTGATAAAATAAATAAGAAAAATAGGAAAACATTTTCCATCACTTGTCTCATAATTCCACAGAGGTTTTACAGCACGTTTGCATCAACTTCTCAGGTCATCAACAAACGGCTGGTCAGTTCAGCTTTAACCATAGACGCGTTTCGTCCTTATTAAGACTCAATTCCACTTCGCAATAGACATTTTGTCTTTTGTTTTATTTCAATAGCTGTCAAGCAGTTTGCGATTTTGTCGGTAGATGGCACCACGATTTTTATATTTTTGCGTAAAATTTATAGTTTCCGAGATATTTCCTGATAACACTTTAAATGGACCACTCTGTATATAATTTTATAAATACAGACTAATACACTCACCATAAAATATTAATTAATTAAATATATTACTGCTTGAATACACTTCAGCCAAAATGACGTATTAATTACGTTTTAAATAATTCTTTGTTAAATAACTACCATATATTTTTGATAAATATGTTGAAATTTGGTCAATCCTCCATTACTTACCTGTCATAAGAGAATCGGCATCTCATCTCTAGTACTTCTTTCTTATAATTCTCGACAGTATCATGTTTAACAAGTTATTCAATACATTTATAGTGTTTATCAAAATAAAACAAAAGACAAAATGTCTATTGCGAAGTGGAATTGAGTCTTAATAAATAAGAAAAAATTTTCCATCACTTGTCTCATAATTCCACAGAGGTTTTACAGCACGTTTGCATCAACTTCTCAGGTCATCAACAAACGGCTGTTCAGTTCAGCTTTAACCATAGACGCGTTTCGTCCTTCCGGACGTATCAGTATGGTGCGATCATATATCCAACTAGATCAACTAGGAACTAGTGGATTGTGATACCGACTTAGCTGAACTGACTGATGTTAACCTATCTACAACGGTAACATGACATGAGAGCTATGAAGCCACTCGTGGTGCCATCTACCGACAAAATCGCAAACTGCTTGACAGCTATTGAAATAAAACAAAAGACAAAATGTCTATTGCGAAGTGGAATTGAGTCTTAATAAATAAGAAAAATAGGAAAAAATCACTTGTCTCATAATTCCACAGAGGTTTTACAGCACGTTTGTTGATGACCTGAGAAGTTGATGCAAACGTGCTGTAAAACCTCTGTGGAATTATGAGACAAGTGATGGAAAATTTTTTCCTATTTTTCTTATTTATTTTATCAAAATAATACGTTATAATTCAAATGAACTCTAATTTGATTTTTGCATAAACAATTTTCTAAATTCTTGTAGTATATTAATAATTCGAAAAATTGGATGTAGTTAATGGACAAGGGCTTAACTTGTCAAAAATTCTTTTATTGAAGATTAGACAACGTTTTCGGCCAAGATTTAAGTTAACGGTACAGAGTTGGTACACTACAAACATAAAATATTTAATCCAAAGTAATTATTCGAGGCAGACATATTAAAATGACAACAAAAATGTTTGAATTCAAATTGAAATAAAAGTCAAAAAGAATTTAAATTGCATGTCTACAAACGAAGAATCGAATTGCGACATCACTTTAACATGTCTGCCTCGAAAAATTACTTCAATTTAAATATTTTATAAATTCAATTTTTTGTCATATGAATAACTTTAACGTACAGTGACAATGATAACTTTTAAAGTAAATTTTATGTTTGTAATGTACAAACACTGTACCGTCGACTTGGCCGAAACGTTATTCATTGTTTAATAAAAGATTTTTTGCAACTTAAGCCCTTGTCCAATAATTACTTCTATTATATTATTCGTAATTGTTATTAGTTCATTTGTTGCAGGTAAGTATATTTTAATAATTTTGATAATCGTTGTTACTGTAAATATGTGGAAAACAAAAATTATCAATATCATAACACAATATTACCACATGACTCATAGGAGAGTGTTAAAAGTGATATTTATGTGTTCGTCAATTGATTTCTTTAAAAGTTATTCAAAATATGTCGATTTTGACATCAAATTAGGTCCGGCAGAGAATTCTATTAAATTATCAAAAATTATATATACAAACCATTTTCATAATTTCAAAACCTACCCCTGTGGCTCCTCCACCCGTAACATCTTTCGGGACCGTGATTTGACGACTGGTAACCGCACTTCACGCGCAAAATATATCACTTACCGAGATCTGCTTCGGCAGAGTGCCACACCCAGTAATGGGTAGAAGGCGTGATGATATATATATATATATATATATATATTTTATATATATATATATATATATATATATATATATATATATATATATATATATATATATATATATATATATATATATATATATATATATATATATATATACGAAGTGTGGCTATTAAATAACGAGACTGATGCTGTTTTAACATTTTAAATTGATTCCATACAAATTTACTTATTATCACTTTTAATATACACACCTCCTCTATTCCTACGATGCTCCATGCGAATTGTCCATTGTTCGAAACAGTGCTGGAAGTCTTTTACTGTCAGCTCCTTCGGAACGCGTGCGGATTTCACTTTCAAAGCTCTTGTTGCTTTCACCTTAGGAAACAGATAGAAGTCGCACGGTGTAAGATCTGGCGAATAAGGTGGATGGTCCAAACACTGGGATGCTGTACTTGGCTAGAAATCTCTTGACAGACATTGCTGAATGAGCCAGAGCATTGTTTTGATGGAAAAACCATGACTTGTCCTTCCACAATTCGGGAATTTTTGCCAATAAATTATAAGTTTCAGTATCAGATTTGTCAAGTTTCATGTGAAATTTCACAACAATTCGTTGCTCTAATGTTGCACTTAACATTTTTTCGGCGAAACAAAAAAACAACTCTAATTAGAACGAATGCTAGGGCTATACGGATTCGTTTACAGAAGCGAAAGGTACTGCATTCGAAAGAGAAAGCTTCACGCTAAAAAGCTGAAAGTCGCTGGTGTTTGGCGCATGCGTACTTCGTCTGTAGCAGCGTCAGTCTCATTATTTAATAGCCACACCTCGTATAAGTGAGTGTAAACTGTTTTTGTCTTCAATTTGTTATATAAAAATGACATTTAGCCGGCCATCAAATGTTTATTTAAAAGTTAAAAAATATATGCAAAGTTTATCTAGACTTATAGTAGAGAAAGTACATCAGAAATTTTTCTTTGTTATCATATTAAAAACTATTAACTTAGAAGCAGAAGTCTAAAGAAATGAACAAAAAAGATACGATTTGAATTTACTGCATATATCTTAGTTCTTCTTAGCTAAATAAAATACATAAAATTAGTAAATGCATTTATGAATACTGTTCATGTACTGCATTATTGCATACAATTTTCGTAAATTTTCGTGTCAATTTTCAAATTTCCTGTATTAAAAGTAATCCAGAAGCTCATATGAAATATAAATCGGACTAATAACGAACGAAAACGTTTATCGTAAAACTATTCCAAACAATTAAATCCGTATCAAAGCAATCAATAATGGATTACTAGACTATTTAATTAAATTGTAATTATTTCATAAAAGAAATTAGGAAATATGAATGTGGTTGAAGCAAAAATAGTGTGTCAGGATAGTAACATTTGGCGAAGATTAATGCGAAATTAATCAGATGAATAAAGCAAACACAGGGTTCTTGATTTTAGATTCGTTATTCAAAAACAAGCGCAGATAGATACTGTCATCCTTCCTTATCTTTTTGATTCGTTTACTGTACTTAATTAGAATGTAGCTAGCTCAGTGGTATCAAGTCGACCTTTGGATACTGAGAACCCTGGTTCAGTTCCTACAGGCGACAAACAATTTTCATCATTTCTAAATTATCCCTGTGGCTCCTCCACCACTAATATCTTTGAGGACCGTGATATGACGGCTGGTAACCGCACTTCAAGCGCAAAATATATCATTTACCAAGATCTGCTTCGGCAAAATGCTACGCCCAGTAATGGGTAGAAGGCGTGATGATATGTTTATTTATTTATTTATAATTAGAGTGTTTAACTGCATTTATGTAGTATTTACTTTCAAAAACAAGTGCAAGTCGATGCTCCCTTCCTTTGTTATCGTTTTGATTCATTTTTAATTGTTACATTAGAGCAATAGTTTTCAAACTGTGGATCGCGACCCCTCAGGAGATCGCGAAGACATTGCAGGAGAGGTAGTCCAATGTTATTTCGAATTAAAAAAAAAAATTATTCAAAGACCCACCCAGTTACACGCTTTCACTGAAATTTTAAGGATTATCTAAATGAAAAATATCAAATCCAATGTTTGACAACAATGTTAAATAACTAATTTAATGGTCCATCTCGACTTATTATAAAAATTTAGGTAACGGCTATGAAACTGGCCAGCAAAGAATTTATTACAAGTTTGATAGCAAAATACGATAAATTCTATTACATCAACATATCACAGTTCCCAAGAAACTTCTTAATGAGAAATGTTTCCTTTACTAATTTCAGCTTTTCACACACTTCAATTTTGACCACATAAAAAGAAAGGGAGTCGCGAAAGAATTTATTTGTGATTTTTGTTTCCAAGTGGGTAATGGCTCTAAAAAGTTTGAAAACAACTGCATTGTAATTTTGTAGAATTTATTTTCAAAAACAAGCGCAGGGCAACACTCCCTTCCTTTCCTATCTTTTTGATATATTTTTAGTTCTAACATTAGAATATCTAACTGCAATTTTATAGAATCTACTTTAAAAAACAAGCGAAGGCGACCAGAAGCGTAAGTAACGGGTAGGATTAGGGGAATAAATTCCCTCCCGAAAAATTTGAAAAGAACAAATATATATATATATCATCACGCCTTCTACCCATTACTGGGTGTGGCACTCTGCTGAAGCAGATCTCGGTAAGTGATATATTTTGCGCGTGAAGTGCGGTTACCAGTCGTCAAATCACGGCCTCCAAACATGTTAGTGGTGGAGGAGCCACAGGGATAGCTTTTTCAAATTATGAAAATTTGTCGCCTGTGGGAATCGAACCAGGGACCTCAGGATCCACAGGCCGACTTCATACCACTGTGCTAGCCATCCCATTTGAAAAGAACAAAAGTTATAATTACTGCATTTCATAATTGCAAGCTTTTTCAATACATGTAAATTTCGATATTGTACCTCCTATCCATAGAAACTATCAATAAACAATGGAGAGGATATATTACTCGCAGAAAAAAGCATTTTTTGGCGAGGTGTAGATGTGAAGACATTATTGTACTGATAAAAATTATTATTATTTATATTTGTAAATCTCATTTATATAATACGATTTACAGTATGTTAAAAAATTTTACAACTTTAGAGAGGCAAAAATTTTATAAATTATTGAAATTAAAAAAATATGTATTTCTCATGTTTATTACATATGTAGAAGTGTACAAAATTGAATTTAAATTACACTACATTAAAACGTACTTTATTTGTACAAAAATCTAATAAACTGAACATACATGAAGTACATAAACATATATATATATATATATATATATATAACAGCGGCCGTAAATGGGTTAAATAAGATGTAGGGATATTGGCAGTATTGCGATATAAAATTTAGTCGCATAATTTCTCGCCGGACACATTTTATTTACTAAAAACTGATTTCACATTATATATATATATATATATATATATATATATATATATAATGTGAAATCAGTTTTTAGTAAATAAAATGTGTCCGGCGAGAAATTATGCGACTAAATTTTATATCGCAATACTGCCAATATCCCTACATCTTATTTAATACAGATTATTTAATTTTGATAGCGTAATTTAATGATATTAGGTATTAAAAATATTTCCTAATTTTTCGCCTATTCTTTTATTGCTATTGACGTAAAGTGCGTGCAATTTGTTTTAAATATTTAAATTTGTTACTGTCATCTGTTTGTGTCATTATGAATATTTTAATTTTTCTGTTTTTGACGAAATACACAGATGTTTGTCTTGTACTGCACTCCCTCACCCGCCCCCCTAATATATTCTAATAATATTTACACAGTTCTCGATTTTTAAAATATTCATAATGACTGACAGAATAATAGTTATTTTTATAACAAGTGCCAAAAAAGGCTTGTTACGTGCAAGTGTAGAAACCTGCACGAGCTCGTAACCTTCTTCGGCACGCGTTATAAACAAATTTTTCCTACAACTGTGCGATTTAGAAAATCACTAATATATTATCAGAATTTATGATATTTTAATGATATTACACGAGAACGATGTTTTACGGCGTTGCTATGGTTTGTTTGTTGACTGCTTGCACATTGTTCTACGTTATTTAAAAATATTTCAATAATTTCAAGATAATTTCTTCAAAATCGTCTAGATTGGAATACTACACCGAGTGATCCTTCTTTATCATAAACACCTCTAAAGATAATTGAAGCCCCAGATCATGCTATGTTGGATCTATTCTCGACAATGACAATCAACCTGCTGCTGGTACCTACTTCTAAAACCTCCGAAATTATTATCAATAATATTACTGTTAATAATAGGTACGGAAGAAATCAATGTTTCTTTAGACAGTACAAAAGTTTCCATTTCAAATTATGTCAAGATAAGCAACTGTAACAAAGTGTTATTAATATACACAAACAATGAATATTATGTATTTCACTTACTCTTTAAAGAAAACCATTTATCGATATATTTTCCTTTGTTCGGTTCTTTTTATTAATTGTGTATAGATTAAATATACTGCAATTTAAGGTTATGTTTATAAACGTCAATATATACTACTGCATATTTACTACCGCTGGCTCACCACATCTTCCACAAGTGTCTGTGGCTAAAATATTTAAATCGCTCTCAATGAAACTTTTTTTTGACTGTTGCGTAAAACACAAATTACTTTACGCAATAGTGTTTCTTCGATTACAGAAACGCACTTGGTCTGCATTTGTCTCCTTTCTACCCGTAACCAAGGCAATAATAACAAAGAAATCGCACAGTTGCAGGAAAAATATTTAAAACAAATTGCAAGTACTTTACGTCAGTAGCAACAAAATAGTAGGCGAAAATTTTTAAATTATTTCATAAATTACGCTATCAAAATGGAATGACCTCTATTAAATAAGATGTAGTATTATTGGAAGTATTGTGATATGGGATGGCTAGCACAGTGGTATGAAGTCGGCCTGTGGATCCTGAGGTCCCTGGTTCGAATCCCAGAGGCGACAAATTTTCATAATTTGAAAAAGCTATCCCTGTGGCTCCTCCACCACTAACATGTTTGGGGGCCGTGATTTGACGACTGGTAACCGCACTTCACGCGCAAAATATATCACTTACCGAGATCTGCATCAGCAGAGTGCCACACCCAGTAATGGGTAGAAGGCGTGATGATATATTTATATTTATTTATATATGTGATATACAATAACAGAAATATTGCAAGAAATAGTAAATAAAGGAAGAAGAATAGGAATGAAAATAAATGAAACAAAAACTAAAATGATGATAATTGGAAGAACCGCTGAAAATAAGGAGATTAAAATAGGAGAATACAAATTTGAGCAAGTGGACAGGTTTAAATACTTAGGGATCACGATAACAAGCAAAGGAGAAAGAGAGGCGGAAATAGAAGAAAGAATATTGGCAACAAATCGAGCATTTTATGCTAACAAAAAATTACTGAATAACAAAATAATTACAAAAACCACAAAAATGAGGATATACAGAACGATAATACGGCCGATAACAATGTATGCTGCTGAGACAATAACAATGACGAAAAAAGATGAAGAAAAATTGCGAATAATGGAGAGAAAAATAATGAGATCAATATTAGGACAAAAAAAAAACACCGGAAAATGAATATAGACACTTAATGAATTACGAAATAGAACATGAATTAGGAGGCGAGGACATAGTTAAGAAAATTAAACAGCAGAGAGTCAGATGGCTTGGGCATGTATGGAGAGCGGAAGAAAAGGATGCGATTAAAGCAATAGTAGAATGGAGGCCAAAGGGAAAGAGAAGAAGACACATGGATACGTGAGGTGGAAGAAGATCTAAGAGTAGCAGGGATTCAAAGATGGCAGAGCAAAACAAGAGACAGGAAACAATGGAGGGATATAGTTAGAGAAGTTTAATTGAAATGAAAGAATGGGAGACTGATCCACTCCAAAAAAGGGATTTAGAAAGTTTCGGAAGAAACGGCGCAACCCCGGAAGGGGTGTTAAGCCACTATATATATATTGTGATATAAAATTTAGTCCAATAATTTTTTTGCCGGAAACTTTTTATTTACAAAAGACTGATTTTACATGTTAACTGCCTACGCCAACATTTATATGGGACACCCGGTATATACATAGGCTGTTCAATTTAGTTGTGCGCTATTACTACCTCGAGAACTATAAGAGCTACAAAGTTGGTTAAATTAGCAAAGAAATACCATTTTGCAAGTCTATTACAAAATTATGAACAATTTATTTTTCGACCAGTGGCTCTCAAATTATAGAGTGCAACTTTCTTATTTTAAACGAGATCCTATTTTTTTTGTTTGCTTATTCGATTCAGTATTTTTTTCTGAATTCAACGATTTCTAAAGTTCTGTATTACAAGTTTCTCCTTTACTGTATTTCTGTATTGCACAATATTAAATCAGCTTTTTACAAACTGCAATTTAGATCACATCAAGAAGTAAGGGGACCGCGAAAGAATTTAGTTGTTATTTTTGCCTCAAACGGGTCATTGCTTCAAAAAGTTCGAAAACCACTGTTCTAAATTATTAGTTGCAAGAGAGATGTTGTTTATAATACGTGTTGTAAAAAATTACATGCACTTGCAGATTGCCGCATTCGTTGAGCATCTTGTGTTAAAAAAAACTACGCACTTTCATGTAACGAGTCTTTTTCGGCACTTTTTATAAAAATTACTATTATGTCTATTTTTATCGGTTCCTAGAATTTTAGATTTATTTACTGTAACCAGAGCTGGGCAAAATCACGAACAAAAGGAATTAAATCAGAATTCACAAATCAAACAATTATTTTTTTGTGACAATTCACAATTCCACTTCATTTTCAAAATGAATTATTTTACAAATCAAAGTGATTTGTGATTTATTTATTTGAATTATAAATCACAAGTCTTTTTGTGAATTGGGGCTTGAGGCTTGGGGCTTGGGGCTTGGGGCTTAAATCACATTTACAAGTACTAAATATTATCAATTTATTTAATATTTATTTTAGAAAAATACTATGTGCATTACAATATGGCAAAGATATGTGCACAACCGAATGAAAACAGATTTAAGTAGATTTATTCATAGGATTGAATTACATCATCAAAAAATGTAATTAAATGAATGACATGGGTTAAATCTGTACCTGGTTTTACATTGTATTGCATCGCAACAGTTTAGCTTTTAAAACTACTATAGACTGAGAGACTTCAAAAATACGAATTTTCTTTGTAAAACTATACAAAATGGCGAGTAATTTGAAACGAATGTTTAGTGTATGTAACACAATCACGAATCAATTCACAGATCATCGACAGCTACAGCCAGAAATGTAACATTTAAACGTACACCAGCATTGCCAATCTCTATAACAAAAATAATGTACTGTTATATAATCAAAAAAATAAAGAAACTATTAAAAATGAAAAAATATTATTTATAACGCAGGATAACAAATTTGTCCTTTTAATTGAATTAAGTCATTTCAATAGAATTAAGCCCTTTTAATTGAATTAAGCTCTTTCAATTGATTTAAGCCCTTTCATTTGAATTAAACCCAGAAAAATGATTTAAGCCTTTTTTCAGCTCTAGACCACAAGCCCAATTCAATTTCTTTAAAGGTCTTCAATAACAAGCCTGATTTGCGAATTTTTTAAAAAGGCTTAATTCACTTGATTTAAATCATGAAATATGATTTAAATCAATTTATAATTCCTTTTGATTTAAATCATGCCCAGCTCTGACTGTAACAAATTAAATATCAATTTTAATTTTATGAAACTACAATATTTAGAAAATATGGTGGGTTGATAGTAATTAAAAGAGATGATTTTTAATGGTTATTATTGTAATTGCAAATTGTAATTACTATTTGTATAGTTGTGAACGAAACTTATACGAAATATAATTTCCCTAGCAATGAATCACCTTTCCATATGGCACGATCCCACCATAGCTCAGCACGTCCCTAGATTCGGTCCTAATTGAATTGTTTATGTCTCATAAATAATCAAGTAATCTACATGATGTAGATGGCATGAACATCTTGCTTTTTTGTCTAGCCCATAGTAAACCACTAAGGACTTTCCTACATCGCCGCAAGTAACCCTAACAGCAGAAAAACAATTAACTAAGATGAAGTATCTCACGGCTACTTCTAAGTTTTTATATAAAGGTAGAGTTTACGTTTCAAGCGAGGACCGAGTTAAAGACATGTCTTTGTGCTGAGCCTGACATTCAAACTAAGACTTCGTTAGAGTGGGAAATAGAAAATAATAAACTTAGAAAATTTAAAATTCACAAATATAAAAATTTAAATATATAATAGTATATGATATAATAAGTCAGGACTGTGATGCTTTACTTGAAGAAGCGGTAGTTTGAAATACAAGACCGCAGGTCGAGTATTTTAATTCGATGAGTCAAGTAAAAACATTTTCCTGACTTATTATGTATATTATTTTTTCTGAAACCGTTTAATTTAATCAATAATTAATCATAAATATGTAATTCAAAATGTTTAAATTTCTTTAAATGTATTGTATTGACATCAGATTACGTAGATAAATGTGACAAATAAGGCCCATGTAACAGTAAATTATTTTTATTATTTAGTCAGCAATATTTTTAGTATAAACAAATATTCAAAAATAAACTTCATTCTATGTACAACTAAACAGAACTATTCTATAATATAAATAGAAAATCTTTAGTATAAACAAATATTTTTTCTAAAAAGTATATTTTTGGGCTTTATTTTTTGTATGACAATGAAGGTCCACTTTTTATAACATTCATTACACTCATATCCTTCATCGTTAGATGATTTGTAACCAATGCAATGGTCGTGCATCCAGTTGCGACAAGTAATACACATTCGCATTGAGTATTCTGCGCAAGACTGGACAGTACCGAGAACTGTCAATTTGTTTAGAAGTACCTGGTTGCGATTCTTGATTTGTTTATTTTGATATTTTATGTTGGGTTTTTGAAGTGAAAACTTCTTTTGGCGTACCGCACACACATTTTTTCGTAGGTAGTAAGTTAGGCTGATCCGTCACGCTCTGAGGTGAAAGGCTCGATCGGGTGAACTCCGGACCGCCGAGTGTACCCGAGCACACATTTTTTCGTAGGTAGTAAGTTAGGCTGATCCGTCACGCTCTGAGGTGAAAGGCTCGATCGGGTGAACTCGGGACCGCCGAGTGTACCCGAGCACACATTTTTTCGTAGGTAGTAAGTTAGGCTGATCCGTCACGCTCTGAGGTGAAAGGCTCGATCGGGTGAACTCGGGACCGCCGAATGTACCCGAGCGAGAAAGATACAGTCAGCTGCTCTTCGCTGCTGTGTCGCAGTGTTTAGTATATTCAATTAATACGTAATAATTATTATTATTAATTATTATAAATTATTTTATAGTTATTATTGATACGTAATAATAATTATTCTAGATATATAAGTAAAATTCAATCAAAAGTATTTATTTCTTATTTTAGTTATCACAAACCCATTGTATCCTTTGTAGAATACGAAAACGAAAATAAATAATTTGATTTATATAGAATTAAATAAATAATAACTTTAATTTCTGACTTGTTTCTCATTTATTCTACTAATACGATCCATAATAATACTACATAATACATAATATTATTTACTATATATATATATATATATATATATATATATATATATATATATATATATATATATATATATATATATATATATATATATATATATATGTAAATTGATTGCGATTGCCAATGAAGTTTTCACTTCTGCCGTGCGGTCTTAAGCTCAGACTCTATGTTTTTTTTTTCATAAATAAATATTTTATAATTTTTTGGGCCTTGTAATTGATTTCCTTTCGTCTAGGTGTTTTCACAGCAGGAGTTGATGTTTTCGGGGTAGTCATCTATTCGTGAAAAGATGAGTTTTT
The DNA here is from genome assembly GCA_911728475.2 of Pterostichus madidus. Classification (NCBI taxonomy): domain Eukaryota; kingdom Metazoa; phylum Arthropoda; class Insecta; order Coleoptera; family Carabidae; genus Pterostichus; species Pterostichus madidus. The sequence goes on along the minus strand of OU452316.1, from coordinate 22,680,028 downwards.
CTCTTCATCTGCTGATTTAAAATTAGCCAATGGAATATTATCATCAGAATCGGAAGCATTAACCAACGCTGGCCAAACTTGGTGCAAATGCTGCGTCAGGTAGTATATTAGGATCAAATGGATTTAACCTAGTAGCACGGAAACCATGTATTATTTTTTCATATCGAGATCATAGTGGGCAGAATTTGTCTTTAACTCAATCTTCTTCGTTGTACTGTCTTTGTTGCAGCTTCTGTTCTTTCATTTGTCCACTTAACTCATATATTTTTACTAACTTTATGTATTTGAACATTAATATAAATTTATTAACTATAGAAATAAATAAAGCCCAACCATAAAATTGGCAGGATTTGTATTGAAATAGATTAGAATAAATTTCATAATATACTCCAAACAATTTGCAATAAAACACAATTATGATAGTGTGTTTTAATATAAACGTGGAGTATTTATTAGCTTAATTGATAGAAACATTTTACTTTCTCATGAAAAATTCCACAAAAGTAATTTTAATTTCATAATATCGACGCTTTTAAATAACAATTATCCAAAAAAATTCATAACAGACACTATCAACAATAGATTAACTGCTTTAAACCTAAAATTTAATAATTCTATTCCCTTACCAAACAACAAAGAACCTATGTATTATGTTGCTTTACCTTATTATTAATATTTAAGACATCATTTGGAACAGATAACTTCGGCCATGGATCTCACACCAGCTTACAAAACACCTCCTAATACCAGCTTTTTGTTCTCCTGTTTGAAGGATAAAGTAATGTAGTTCACAAACTTACATGCAAGGACTGTGATTCAACTTACATAGGCGAAACTAAACAATATTTACAAACAAGATTAAAACAACATCTTTACCACCTCACCAAAGGTAATTTGAATCAAAGCGCCTTAGTTGAACATTGCAATACTTTCAATCATAACTTTGGATTTGACGATGTCACAGTTCTCCACAAAGAGTCTAACCTCAGCAAACGTCTCTTTATTGAGAGTTGCTACATCAACAATGATGACAGATCTATCAACATTAAATCTGATTTCAATGACAGCAAGAATGTTTACTCTAACCTCAAACAGATATTACGTTAAATTTTTACTTTACTGTCACCATATTGCTTGAATTTGAGTTGGTTTTCTTCTTTTACTCATAATTGTAAATTGTTGTTTTTATTATCAAACGCTAGATGTCTCACATTGTATCTTTCGTATTCAAACTGTAACATGTTATTTCTCATCAGTCGTCACTTCGACTCTTCGGAGTCAGCATTGCAACTTAGTTTCATGTATTTTGCCTCGTTTAACTTCTTATTAATTTTTTTTTATTGCGCATTGCTGACTCCGAACTTCGATTAAGATTTTATAAAAGAATTAATTTCTTTGTGTTGTTATTTTTACCAACTAGTTTTCTGGTGAGTTAATTGTTCATATTGTATGACCAACAATTATCTGGAACAGGGTTCGTGGTAAGGAGCACATGTAAACATCTAATATTATATTTTAAGCCGGTAGATGAAAGATTATGTGTCCTTAGGATTAAAGGGCTATTTAGAAATATAACATTAATTAATGTACATGTACACCGAAGAAAAGGAGGATGAAGTAAAAGAGCGGTTTTATGATAAATTAGACGGAATATATAACAATACACCTAAAAATGATGTAAAGATTATAATAGGTGATTTAAACGCAAAAGTAGGACAAGAATCCACTTATACACCTACAATTGGAAAACATAGTCTACACAACATATCAAATGACAATGGCTACCGACTAATTCAGTTTGCAACCGCGAATAATATGATAATTTCAAGCACCTACTTCCCACACAAAAGAATCTACAAGGGTACTTGAACGTCACCAGACACTAAAACGGTAAATCAAATCGACCACGTTATAATAGATAGCAGGCATGCCTCGAATGTAATGGATATAAGAAGCAAAAGAGGACCAAACATTGATTCTGACCACTTCCTCGTACAGATGAAACTTAGACCACGAATATCGATTATTAAAACTAAAAGCAAACAAACAGTCTGCCAAAGGTATAATATTGGAAAATTCAAAGAAGAGGAAGTGAAGAAAGAATATGAAGCAAAAATAAAAGAGTGGTGCCAAACAAGTAGTCGAGTAACGAGGGTGGCGACATAAACAAACAGTGGAAAGAATTAACTGAAGGAATCAAACTAACCGCTGATTCAACGTTGGGAAAGCAAGAAAAGACAAAACGCAACCATTGGTTTGACGAAGAATGCCAAGCTATAAATAATAGCAAAACCCAGGCCAGAAAGAAGATGTTACAGAGACCGACAAGGGGAAATACGGAAGATTACAAAAAGAAAAGAAAAGGCAGAAGGAAAGGAAGGCCTTTGAAGAAATAGAAAAAGCATATGTAGAAAAACAAACACGTAAACTATATAGGAACGTCCAAGAAATAAAGGGAGAATTTTAGCAACAAAACATAACGTGCAAAAACAGTAAAGGGGAAATCCTATCTGAAGAGAAACGGTGTATCGAAAGATGGGCAGAATATTTTGAAGCCCTACTGAATCAAGGTAACGAAATACAAGGAGAGCAAGAAAGAGAAAACACTAACATATACCGGACAGCAGAAATGGAAGACTTGCCCCCTAACATAGAAGAAATAAAAGGGATTATAAACGGTTTAAAGAACAATAAAGCAGCAGGTTCGGATGAAATAACGGGAGAATTACTTAAATATGGAGGGGAGAAGCTATGGGAAACGATGCTGAATTTGATTCAGGAAATATGGGAAGAAGAAAAGCTACCAGAAGAATGGTATATCGGAATAATATGCCAATCTATAAAAATGGAGATAAACTAAACTGTAATAATCACAGAGGGATAACGCTTCTCAACATAGGATATAAAATATTTGCTAAGCTATTATATCAACGGCTGATACCATTGGCAGAAGAAATGATAGGGGAATACCAATGTGGATTTCGAAGCAATCGCTCAACGACGGACCAACTCTTTAGCATAAGACAGATCCTAGAGAAATGCGCTGAATTCAATATTGATACACACCATCTATTCATAGACTTTAAAGCAGCCTACGACAGCGTATCGAGAAATAAATTATGGGATATCATGTACGAATTCGGTTTCTCCCATAAATTGATAAGACTAACAAAACTCACACTAGACAAAGTAAAATGTCAAGTTAGAGTTAAATACGTAACATCAAGAACCTTTCACACGTATAATGGTCTCAGACAAGGAGATCCATTAGCATCTTTATTATTTAATATAACACTAGAGAAAGTAATAAGAAACGTAAAAATAGACGTTACAAGACCCATCTACGAGCAAAACACACAAATCCTTGCATATGCAGATGACATTGATGTGATAAGTAAATCAGAAATAGCAACGATAAGAACCTTCACTCAACTCGAGAGCGAGGCGAAAAAGGTAGGCCTGATTATAAACGAAAGCAAAACCAAATATATGATCGCAACGAAGAGACAAGTAAATATGGATAACCTGCTGGAAACTGGAAACTATAGCTTAGAAAGAACGGAAAACTTCACATATCTGGGAGCAGATGTCAATAAATCAAACGATATTGACGAAGAAATCCAGAAGCGAATTACAAAAGGTAACAGAGCATATTATGCACATAAGAAAATATTGCGATCAAACAGTTTAAATAAAAATTTAAAACTTATCCTATATAAAACCATTATAAGGCCAGTCGTAACATATGGATCAGAAACTTGGAGCCTAACAAGGAGAACGGAACAAAGATTGCAACTCTTTGAATGAAAAATCCTGAGAAGTATACTAGGACCTGTACAGGAGGAATAAGGTTGGCGAAGTAAATATAATTTCGAGCTCTATAGGGAATTCAATGAACCGGACATTATTAGAACTATCAAGGTCGGACGACTGCGATGGCTCGGACACGTACAAAGAATGAGCAAAACAAGGATGACAAAAAAGATGATGATAAGAAAACCAATCGGAAAAAGATGTGTTGGAAGACCGCGTACTAGATGGATAGACAGCGTGGAAAATGATCTAAAGAAGATGACCGTCAGGAATTGGAAGGAAATAGCCACGAACCGTACAAGATGGAGGCAAATCACCGTGGAAGCCAAAACCCACCCAGGGTTGTAGCGCTAACGAAGAAGAAGAATATTTACTCTAACCTCAAACAGATATTACGTTAAATTTTTACTTTACTGTCACCATATTGCTTGAATTTGAGTTGGTTTTCTTCTTTTACTCATAATTGTAAATTGTTGTTGTTTTTATTATCAACCGCTAGATGTCTCACATTGTATCTTTCGTATTCAAACTGTAACATGTTATTTCTCATCAGTCGTCACTTCGACTCTTCGGAGTCAGCATTGCAACTTAGATTCATGTATTTTGCCTCGTTTAACTTCTTATTAATTTTTTTTTATTGCGCATTGCTGACTCCGAACTTATATTAAGATTTTATAAAAGAATTAATTTCTTTGTGTTGTTATTTTTACCAACTAGTTTTCTGGTGAGTTAATTGTTCATATTGTATGACCAACAATTATCTTATTTTGCTTTATTTTATACCTAGACCTGAAGATGGTTACACCCGTAACCGAAACGTTGTCAACTATTCTTCAATAAATGACTATAACTTAAGCCTATGTCCTTTAATTTCATTCCTAAAACACAATTATAATCAGGTTACTAAGGTTCTAATGTATTTAATAATATATGGTATAACTAAATTACAATCCAAATTGTCTTAAATTTGTAAATAATTCCAAGCGTTGAGGTTATATTTTGATCTCTTCGAGCAGCCCTCACTTGGTATTGAAATAAAGTTTCCGGTGTCTCCGTCTGTTACATTATTGTATACTGCTTTACGGCGCAAATTTTGAAAATGGGCTTTATTACCACCTGGGCTTTATTTGCCGCACCCACCTTATCCAAGGTTACAAAAAAAAAACCTTTCAAATATAAAACAATCAGATAAAGTTTTTATACTTTACCAGACTGTTATTTTTCTTGTAATCTTGGATATGTTTGAGATCAATACATTTTTTTGTTAAAATTTTACAGTCATTCAATGTAAACAACTTTTGCAACTATGGAAAAAAATCAGTTTCGATCTGTGATTACATATATATTTTTGGATAGGAAAACAAGTACGAAAATCAATAAAAAGTTACACGCTGTCGACGGGGATCCTGCTCTTTCTATGGCAACCATTAGATATTGATTTAATGAATTTAAACGTGGCCGCACAAGCGTTTGTAATAAAAAACGTCAGGGTCGGCAAGTTGAGGTGACCACCGATAAAAAGATTGGAAAAATCCATGATGCTGTTTAAAATGATTGTAGAATAAAAGTGCGTGAGATAGCTGAAATGAATGTATGCGCAATATCTTACACGAAAATTTGTATGAGAAAAGCCATTACTTTACTAAGACGAAACAACAGTTAAAGCAATGAATTTCTTTTGGCGGAAAGGTTATAGCGACTGTTTTTTGGGATACAAAAATAATTATCCTTATCGACTATATCCAAAAAGGAAAAACTATAGTAGAAGTCTACTATATATCATTATTGAACCAAATAGATGCTGCAATAAAAAAAGGCGGCCGCATATGGCAAAGAAAAAAATGCTCTTCCATCAGGACAATTCAGCAGCTCACAAATCAACAATGAATTGGTCAAACATTCATCGTATTCTCCAGGTTTGAATCACTTTGACTATTAATTGTTTCCAAACTAGAAGAAATAGCTCCAAGGTAAAAGATTTGCATAGATTTTAGAAGTCATACAAGCTGTAAATGATAATTTTGATGAGTTTGACAAATCATATTATTTGGAAGAGATAAAAAAATTGGAAATACGTTTAATTAAGTATATCGAACTAAAAGGATATTACCTTTAAAAATATAAAATAATTTGTTCAAAAAGTAGTGTTTTGTTTCAAATACGGGTACTTATCACTCTGCTCTCGTTTTATGAATCCATTAAATTTTATATTCTTTTGTTATGCTATTTTTATAAATGGCCGTCTTATTATTTCATAAATACATACAAATCACCGTTTTTTTTATTCATCTTTTGACATTGAATATACCAACCGACGATAGTAGCGACTTCCGAAGACACTTCTTTCAGGATTGTAAATTGCTTTGTCCAAATCTACCAACAATTTTTGTTTTTTTGTTTTTTTGATACATTATAGACTACAAGATTGACAACACCTTCACATGATGAGAGAAAGAGAGATTGTTGGGTTATGTTTGGTTACGCACTAAAAACATGTACATTACTCACTAGTTACTAATTTTTATATGTATTTAGTAATCTAAAATATGGTTTATTTATGATTTTATTTTCTTCTACAAATTATTGTTTTAAAATATATCAAAATTTGCTGAAAATCCATCGACATTTAAGATTTTTCACTTTAATAACAAAAATTTGTGAAAGCTACTGAAATCTCCTGAAATTTTCTGATTCGTCTATCGATTATGAAGTTAATCGAGTTGGCAACACTGCTGGGACCAATATTTCGGAAAATCAAATCTGAGACTAGACTTGTCTTGGCCTTGGTCTCGATTTTTCTTGTTTAAATAAGTCTTGTCTTGGTTTCGCTCAGATATTGAATATCGAAGTATTGTAGTCAGTTGCACCGCTTTTACTTAAATTTTAAATATTATTTAAATGAAATATATCGATGTGATTGAAGATTTGTTGTGTGATAAATGATTTCGAGTTTAATAAATAAATGAGTTTATAAGGAGTGATCGATGTGGTTAAAGTGAGGGTAGTGTGTTTGGATGATAATGTTTGAGGAGGGCTGATTATTTGATTAATGTAATGAGTGAATATTTTATGAGTGATTTTAAGATATGTGCTACCCCATTTGATGGGATATAGCGTAAAGATATGTATGTATGTATGTAAATATATCGAGTCGAATGTTTGATAACAATGAAAGCTATTCATTTGACAGTTCATTTCGATATGATATTGTTAATTTAAGTAAAATTTAAAATTTAAGTTAGTAGCAGCATTGCAGATGGTTATTGGTCTTACGGCTGTGATCTTGGTCTTAAATCTAAAGTCTCGATATAATTAAAATGTGAAAACGTGCCAGCAGTACGATATAATTTTTCTCAATTTTGTACTAATGTAATTAAATTCGTAAATTAAATTTAATTACATTTTAATTTTCAACGAAATTTAATAAAATTAGTTTGTCGGATTTAAACAAAAGAATGATGCATGATGTAATTATAATTCTTAATTGATTAAATAAATATCACATTATATTTTGAACTCTATTAACGAACGGCCTTTTGTGCAGTTCGTTGTTTGCAGGAATCGGCTTTATTTAAAGTTTATTTTTCTGACCGGAATGCAATATTATTTATTGTGGTATGAGCATTGATTGCGTATTGGCAGGGTGCGCGACGACAACGACATCTGACGGTTGATTCATACAAGATTTTGTCAAAAAAAAACTAGATTAAAAACATTAAAATGTATAAAATTTCGGTTTTTAAGAATTGATAATGTTACAAAATGTATTATTTAAGTTTACCATATATATCAAGTGACATTGTAAAAGCCGCACAAAATGCAGAAGAAATATAAGAATTGTGTTTATTAAAAGGATACATTTTCTTATTGTTGTATCTCTTATTTCGCAACTGGTTAGTTATTTTTTATAATGGTAAAAGAGATTTAAATTATTATGAACGAATGAATAATAATAAATAATTGAGATGTTTGAATTTTTGCAGTACTCTTTCATTGTCTCATTGGTTCAAGGTTCTCAATCATAGCAGAAATATATACCTGTCATATGGAAAGCAAAGTAAATGTTTTAAATATTATTTATTACTTTCATATATTAAATTATATTTTAATTTTTAATTTTTTTGAGAATAGGTTTTGGGCAGTTATGTAACGAAGCCAACTTCAAGAAAACTTGAAAACAATGTGTAAAATTTTTGTTTTGAGGTTTGCTTTTTTCTGGTGTATTATCGTTTATATATTCTTCTTTACTTATATGTTAGTCTTCGATGTTAGTTGTCCCAAAATGTCACAGTAGGCTTCAAAATTTTCCAAATTTCTTTGTATATCAATCATGATTTTGGCCAAAATGTCTTCCAAATCGTCTCTAAGACAGTAAATTTCCAGCAAAATATCTTCAAAAGTGTCAAGTCGTCACTAGGACAGTCATTTTTCTAAAATGTTTCCAAATTTTCTTTAATATAGTCATTTTTTCAAAATGTCTCTCAAATCATGTCTAAGATAGTTGAATTTCAACAAAATGTTTCTCAACTCGTCTTTAAGTCAGTTATTTACTAAGAAAATGTCTCTCAAATCACCTCTAACGTAATTTTCCTAAAAGTCACTAAATTTTCTATAAAATAGTCATTTTTCCAAAATGTCTCCCATATTGCCTCTAAAATAATTTTCCAATAAAATTATTTGAATATCAATCATGTTTCTGGTAATTAACACTTACATAAACGTTAAAGATTTGATTAATTTTGCTTCAATTCCAAGGCCTTCGATAATTTCATATTCAGATCTAATTTATGCCGTTACACAGCATGTCAAATGAATTTTGTTTAATGAATTAGATGAAGAATTTTATGTTCTAAAACTTTTATTTGAAGCTTTTTTGTTTAAAATAATTAGTGAAGCAGGAAATAACGAAATTATGATTTTACATGTTAAAATCCTATGTGTGACAGTCGCAGTCACAACAACGTGAGAATGGTTTTACGCTTATTTTGTCCCCAGTGATCGCTGCAGTCGATTCAATTATCCCTGTAATATAGTGCTAAAGAAATGTTGGTACATAGATATCCCTAGATAACAAATAACGATCGGTTGATGTAGACAACTTCACATTATTGATATTCGTGACATGATTGAGATTATTGATAAATGTTAAATGTAATAAGAATTAGATTACAAAATAAAGAGATAGTTAAAAACACAAGTTGGTGTATTCTATTATAAAAGCAATGTCTTTACAATCCCCACCATGACTCTGCACCCAGCGAATGACGTGTTTTTTTGTGTGTGCGGCGCTCTCCGATATCTCTTTCTTACCGTTAAAATTTATATTTCGACAAATCAAAGATGACAACCAGGAGGTGAAAGAAATAAGGAATCTAATATAAAGCAGGTCACTTCCGACTTCGCGAACAATGAAAAGTTCACAAATAGAATTGATGATACTGCTTGCTGCTTGCGTTGAGGCAGTTCTCAACTATCAGCTGTCTAAAATCACAGATGAAATACAACACCTGCGAAGTGAACTTGTACAAAGAGACCGTACCATTGATTCTCTGTCTACAGGAGTTGATCGATTCGAACAGTATTCACTAGATGCAGAGTCATGGTGGGGACAACCGAATCGACTGCAGAGATCCCTGTGGACAAAATAAACGTAAAATCATTCTTATGTTGTGGTGACCGTGACTGACGAACATAGGATTTTAACATGTGAAATCATAATTTCGTAATTTCCTGCTTCATTAATTATTTTAAGCAAAAAAAGCTTTGAATAAAAGTTTTAGGACATAAAATTCTTCATCTAAACCATTAAACAAAATTAATTTTACATGCTGTGTAACGCCACATATTAGATTTGAAAATGAAGAAAATTGCTTCAAACTATCGATGGCCTTGGATTGAAATAAAATGAATTAAATGTTTGACGTTTATGTAAGTATCAATTGCCAAAAACATGATTGGTATTCAAATAATTTTATTGGAAAATGATTGTTTTGGAAACGATTTGATAGATATTTTGTTGGAAATTAACTGTCTTAGAGACGATATGGGAGACATTTTGGAAAAATGACTATTTTATAGAAAATTTAGTGACATTTTAGGAAAATTACGGTCTTTGAGACGATTTGAGAGATATTTTGGAAAAATTACTATTTTAAATATAATTTGGGAGACATTTTAGGAAAATGACTGCTTTAGAGGTGATTTGAGAAACATTTTCTTAGTAAACGACTGTCTTAAAAACTATTTGAGAGAAATTTTGTTGAAAATTAACTGTCTTCGAGATGATTTGGGAGACATTTTGGAAAAATTACTATAGTAAAGAAAATTTGGAGATATTTTAGAAAAATGTCTCTTCTAGAGACGATTTGATATTTTCGGAGATATTTTGTTGGAAATTTACTGTCTTAGAGACGATTTGGAAGACATTTACAAAAATGATTGTATTAGAGACGATTTAGGAGATATTTTGAAAAAAAAAACTATTTTCAGAGATAATTTAGGAGACAATTTTGGGAGACATTTTATTGATAAATGAATGGTCAAAATCATGATTGATATGCAAAGAAATTTGTAAAATTTTTATGCCAACTGGAACATTTTGGGACAACTAACAACGAAGTCTAACATATAAATAAAGAAGAACATATAAACGATAATACACCAGAAAAAATTACACATCAAAACTAAAATTTTACACGTTGTTTTCAAGTTCTCTTGAGGTTAGCTTCATCACTTAATTGCCCAAGACCTATTCTCAAAAAATCATTTAATAAATACTATTTAGTCCGTGAAAGTAAGAAATAATGTTTAAAACTTTACTTTCCATATGACACGTATTTAATTCTAGTATGACCTTGAACCTTTAACCATTGAGACAATGAAAGAGTACTGCAAAAATTCAAACATCTCAGCTCAATTATTTATTATTATTATGCGTGTTATGACAGAAGTAAATGACTAGTAAAATTTATTTAATTATTTATTCACAAAATAATTATATTGGTAATAAATCAAACAAATAAAAATATTATGCTTTGTTTATTTCTTTCTGTAATAACATGCTGATTCTATGCTATCTTAATTACATTGATGTTAACTTAATATGCATTTTTGTAAAAAAATTTGCATTGCGAGGGTATTGAACTTTGTAGTTGTTGAATTCAGAAAAAAATACTGTATCGAATCAACAAATAAACAAAATAGGTTCCCATTTAAAATAAGAAAGTTGCACCACGTATTTTGAGAACCACTGGTTGAAAAAAAAATAATAGTTTCGGAATACACTTAGAAAATGGTATTTCTTTGCTAATTTAACCAACCTTGCAGCTCTTACTGTTCTCGAGATAGCAATGGTAGCACAACTAACTTGAACATCCTGTATATCAAAAATAATGAATCACTTCGCAAAATAACATCGGCAATAGTGTTTAATGACCTTCAATGTAAGTAAATGTATGGCATCGAATTTGCATTATTCATGTTATAACAAAAATAGTAATAGTTTTTTTCGATTCTTATGCATACATTATTTAATTTGATTTTTTAAATGTACGAGGGTAAGGTAAGGTAATTTCTCAAATTGATTCAAGTGTTGCCGAAGTTTTAAATCTAAATAAAAGTATCGGTAACAAGAAATACACAATTTTGTTTATATTTGTAGCTCCTCCGCCAATTATACCTTTGGAGGCCGTTTTTTGACGGTTGATAACCGTACTTCACTCACAAAATATCACTTACCGAGATCTGCTACGGCGCGATGGCCGAGCGTGTTAATGCACATCTCTTAACATGCTGTGACGTCATCCGAACCAAGGTTCGTCAGTTCGAATCCGCCTGTCGACAAAGTATGATTTGTCGTTAAAATAAAAAATACAGTTACTTGTATTAATCATACTCGGGCGCTATAAGCTAGTCACTTATACAATATGCCTTAAAAGTAAGTAACATCGACTCAGAAAACCGGCAGTACGGCAGCGTAAAAACTGCGGCTCGGTGTGCCCGGTAGGCCCACGCCCGACTCGGGCTGTAGCGCCAGTAAAGAAGAAGAAGAAGATCTGCTACGGAAGTCTGCCAAATGCAGTAATGGGGAAAATGTATGATGATTCATTTCTTTATTTTTTATTTAATATTTCAGTGTCAACAGCTTTCACAGTGACTGTAGAAGAAGTAACTCATGACGGGGTTATTAACGTTAAATTAATATCAGGTCTAGCGTCCACGACAACAATTAAAGATTTTAGAAAACTGGTGGCCTTCAAATTCAACTATAACGCCGCGAACGTCGTATTTTTTTACAATAATGACGAATAGTATGACGAGAATTTAGGGGACTATGAAATTGTCGTAGGAAGTATTATAACCCTAGCAAGAGCGTACGAATGTAAGATGAAAAGTTATCGGCCTGATAATGAAAGACTTCGATTTTAAATTAAAAAATGATTTTATTTTTTTACATATTCTCCCTTGACTTCAACACACTTGGTTTGGGAACAGATAGAAGTCTGAGGGTGCCAAATCAGGAGAATATGGGGGATGGCCGAGCAAATCGTTTCCCAAATTCCACAGTTTTCCCATCGCCAACGCAACCTTTTGTGCAGGTGCGTTGTCCTCGTGAATGATGATTTTTTCTTCAACAAGCCAAGCTTCTTCTCGCGAATTTTGGCATTCAGCTGGTCAAGAAGGTTGGAGTAATATTTGTCTGTAATTATTCTCCTTTTTTCACGGTTATCAATTATCAATTAACAAGATCCCTTTTGCATCCCAAAACACACTGGCCATGACCTTTCAGGCAGATGCGATCGGCTTTGGCGCTGAACCATCGGCTTACACCCACTGCTTGGACTGCTGTTTTGTTTCTGACGTGTAGTGGTGGACCATGGTGACAAATCGCCGCACAAAACAGTCGTATCCTTATTGAATCGGTCCAAACATTGCTGCGAAGATCGTTTGCACATTTGCTTTTGATCGGCATTCAGCAAATGCGGCATCCATCTTGCGCAGAGCTTTCGCATCTCTAATTCTTTGTGCAAGATGTTTCGCACTCTTTCTTGCGATATCCCCACAGCCTCAGTTATCTCACTCACCTTCACTCGCCTATCGCCCAACACGATAACATGCACTTTTTTGATGATTTCCGATGCGGTGGCGGTTTTTGGCCGTCCTTTACGTGGGCCATCTACGAGGGACGTGTAACTACGTTTAAATTCAGTTTAAATTCACTTTTTAACGTTTGACATGGAAAAAACAGAGTTCCCGTAAAATCTTGTCAACTTCGAATGTGTTTCCTTAGGGGTTAATCCATCCAAAACGAAGAATTTTATGACTGCACGATATTCAAGTTTATCCATTTTAACGAAAAACACGCAAAACGACTACTTCAAAAATTCTTGTAAACAAACTACTTGAGAGAACAATTGAAACTTGTCATACGAACTAATGACACGTGTACCCAGGCAGGAAATACAAATTTTTACTGATTAGAACGCCATCTCTGCGTGAGGCCAAAAACTTTTCACCTTACCCTCGAAGTATATTTTATATGTATTTGCTAAATTTAATTTGTTTGCAATAAAAATGTTGAAATTAGAACATCTATGAGCCAATTTTACAATAACTGGTTTACTCTCAATTAATGTTTATCATGATTAAATATTAACGGAAACATTATTATTTAATCATGATTAACATTAATCGGGAGTAAACCGATGATTGAAAAACTGGTCCTAAGGGTGGCTCACTGCATCTTCTTCTTCCATAAGCGTCTGTGGCCAAAATATGAATTACGCGCTTGGCGCGAAATTTAAATCGCTCTCAAAAAAACTTTTTTTACAGTTGCGTAATGAAGCACTTTCCGCACTAGTGTTTCTTTGATTTCGGAAGCGCACTTGGTCTGCATTCATCTACTTTCCATAGGTAACCAAGGCAATAATAGTTACGTAATAACAAAGAAATCGTACAGTTGTAGGAAAAATATATTTTTAAATTCACGGGTCACTTATCGGTTTAACAACTAATAAAGAGAGTGTACATTTGTTTTGTTTGTATAAATAATTGCATTTTTATGTTAGTAATGAAATATACTATTTCCTACAACTGTGCGATTTCTTTGTTATTACGTAACTATAATTGCCTTGGTTACGTATGGAAAGTAGATGAATGCAGACCAAGTGCGTTTCCGAAAGCAAAGAAACACTAGTGCGGAAAGTGCTCCATTACGTAACTGTCAAAAGAAAATTGTTTTGACAGCGATTTAAATTTCGCGCCGAGCGCGGAATTCATATTTTGACCACAGACGCTTATGGAAGAAGAAGATACGGTGAACCAGCACTAGTAAATATGCAGTAGTATATTTTGACGTTTATAAACGTAACCTTAATTTGCAGTATATCTAATATGTAGACAACTAATAAAAAGAACCGAACAAAGTAAAATATATCGATAAATGGTTTTATTTAAAGAGTAAGTGAAATACATCATATTTATTGTTTGTGTATATTATTAATACAGTTGTTATAGTTGCTTATATTGACATAATGTAAAGTGGAAACTTTTGTGTCTAAAGAAACATTGATTTCTTCCGTACCTGTTCATATTATTAACAGTAATATTATTGGTAACAATTTCGGAAGCTTCAGAAGTACCAGCAGCAGGTTGATTGTCATTGTCGAAAATAGATCCAACATAGTATGATCCGGAGCTTCAATTATCTTTGGAGGTGTTAATGATAAAGAAGAATCACTCACTGTACTATTCCAATCAAGATGATTTTGAAGAAATTATTTTGACGTTAGTGAAATATTTTTAAATAACGTAGAACAATGTGCAAGCAATCAACAAACAAACCATAGCAACGCCGTAAAACATCGTTCTCATGTAATATCATTAAAATTTTATAAATTTTAATAATATTTTAGTGATTTACTAAATCGCACAGTTGTAGAAAAAATGTTGTTTATAACACGTGCCGAAAAAGGTTACATGCTCGTGCAGATTTCCGCACTCGGCAAGCCTCGTGCGTTAAATTCTGCACTTGCACGTAACGAGCCTTTTTCGGCGCTTGTTATAAAAATAACTATTTTCAATACATGTACCATCATATCTTTTTCTTTAATATTGTCAACAGTGAAGTGTTGAATGTAAGACCAGCTGCGGCTGAACTTTTGCCTAATAAAACGAATTTGTTATTATTATTATTATTATGGGTGGATTCTATTTCCTAGGAAACAAACAATTTTCACAACATTAAAGTTAGCCGTATGCTTTCCTATGTACTAACATCTTTGGCGGCCATGATTTTCCGGCTGGTAATCACATTTCACGCGTATAAATTTATCACTTACCGAAATCTATTACAGCAGAGTGCCACGCCCAGTAATGAATAAAAGGCCTGATGATATATTTACTTTATTTATTCATAAACCATTTATTTATTTATTTATTTATTTATTTATTATTAAACTTTCAACAGGACAGAGTCCCAATTACAGAGGGCATATGAGTAAATAATACAAAAGTATTTAAACACGTTACCACAATTAGACAGAGATACATACAAAAATTAATGAAAGACATAAATAATCTACTACAATTACACTTATTCTATACCTAATAGTAAAGACCCAAATAATTTGTTTTTAAACTGCTGTAGAGTATCATTAAATATATCAATATTACTTCCTGGGTTATCAAATTTATTAAAAATATTACACATATATCTTATAGGACTCCTTGCCTCATAGTTCGTTTTTACAGTTTTAATAGCAAATGCAACTTTTATCCGCGTGTTACAGTGTCGTGGTACATTTAAACATAATAATGATAGCAGACAAGAATCGTCGATAGCATTATTAATAAGTTTATATAGAAAATTGCAAGCCTGCAAGCTACGACGATTTTCAAGTGATATAATTTGGAACTCAAATAGAGAATCTTCATAATGAAAAAGAGTAACGGGCAATGTAGTTTTACAGAACTTATACCAACAATGTATATAGCATATAGCTATTACGTACCAACTGAATTCTGTTGTTCATAAATTAATAGCTCCACTTAAACCTCACCCATAATAGTCCTCTATTACACAAGTATAACACTTCGCTTAATCCTAACTAGATTTATCCTCAGTTAATCCCCAGCTAACTAAATTCCAAACTACTTGTGCTTGGCAACTTGCAATGATCCTATGATTGATAACAGAAACAGACTATTATGGATTTATATTATACAGGCTGTGAAGAAAGTCAATAATATTTTAATATCGGAGACAAGAATACGTAAAACAACAATTTTTCGTATACTTATTTATTTACTTTAGTTTTATACTAAAAACTTTTCCATTTAACAAAGAACCGGCTCATAACACTTAGTATTAATTTGTTTACTTTATTTAATAATGAAGGCGGTATAGTGTATATAGTGTATCAAGCCGGTATGTGGATTTGAGAACCCGGGTTCGATTCCCACAGCCGACAAATCATTATCACCACATTTAAAAAGAAAACTACCCCTATGGCTCCGCCTCCACTAACATCCTTGGGGGTCGTAATTTGGTGGCTGAACCCTTATTCTACAACTTTTATCACCGGTGATACGCGTAATATATTTCAGACTGCCATCTCACGGACTAACTGCGAAACAAGCTATATGATGTCACACTTGGTGAGAGATATTTCACCTCTCAGAAGGGTGGTGTTATATTTATATCACCGGTGATATTTTGACGTCTGAGCTTCGAGCAGACGCTGACAAATTGTATTTATGAGAGTTAGACAGTTTATTTTGAGTGAAGTGATTTATTGTGAATTGTATTGGATTATTGAGGTGTTCATATAATTTTCATTTATAACATATATTATTTTAAAATACATCTGCGTAAAAATATTAGATATTTGAAATGTATTATGCATTAAACTAAAAATATTTGAAGTGTTGAACAACATCAATGAACAAGTTAACTTTGAATTACCATTTTAAATTAAATATATGATGTTTCGGAAGCGATATGCAATCATCTTAAAATAATTTTAATGCATTTATTTGTATTTGATTAAAAATGGCTTTCTTGTACGGTCAGTTGAGGATAGTAGAAACTTTAAACGACAAAGATGCTGATCTGCCACTAGTTATTCTTCCCTCTGACCTCAATAACTTTATCCTGCCGATATACATGTGGACGGTCATAAAATCTATTAATACATTTTGCTGCTTAACAGTAACCTTCGCCGCTCGTTTCACCTCCATTTTCACAAATTCACATGTGTCAAAGTCGCTATTTGTATTTGTATATAAAATTTAGATGTAGTACCAACATAAATATACTTAACAAAAAACGTAACCAAGCAGAAGTTACTAAAAATATCACTCTTAGCTTCAGTGGTGAAAGGTGATATGACGTCATCAGTATATCACCGAAAATCGGTGTAAAGTTATAGAATAGGCGTCCTGGTAACCGCATTTCTCGCGCAAAATGTAACACTTACTGCCACACCCAGTAATGAGTAGAAGGTAGGATGATTTATTTATTTGATTTAATAATGATTTATTTTAATTTTATAAGTTTATTACAGTTATTTTATCTACGTCTACTTCGATAAGAATCAATTATGACATTAATTTGTGTTATATAATGAAGTTTATTACCATACTGATGCTGCATTGCATGATAGTTTTATTGGTTCTTCAGCAACTAATAATTCAATAAATTTCGGAAAATCGCTATTGATACTGTTCCTAGGTAAAACTATTCTTCAACTAAAGAATTTTTTTTTTTTTCTTACAACCCATCATGGACGTGGAAAGGATATTATTTACTAATTTTTGTATTACAATTTAATTTATTCAAAAAATAATTTATAAATATTAATAACAAAATTTTCACATTAAGATGAATTGAATGCGGATGATAATTCTGTCGAATTTATAATTTCCAAACTTCTTTGATTACTAGTTGAAGCTTCTATTTGTATATTTCTTTTGTCCCAATTTTTTTGTAGCTATTTATATCCGTCTGATTTCCTCTTAAAAAATGGGCCCCAAGACTCGAGGTTAATTTTTTGCTTTGATGATTTTCTTCTTTTCACACCATACGCATAAATATGTATAAACGTTTCCAATCATTTTCTCAAACATTTTTCTTGAATGACCGTTTACCAGAATTATAATTTTCCCGCTTGATTATATTTTTAATGTCTTTTTGCAGTATTTCCATATTCCCGAATAATAATTTTTCGGATTGCCTTTTTTCCGAATGCAAATTTCTTGTATTTCCAGATTGATAATTTTGGATCTAAATAATTTTCCAAATAATTAATTTCCCATACGTAAATTTCCCGAATGTATTACTATAAATTTTCTTTTTTATAGTTTTTTCGAATGACATTTTACAACATATCACTTTCCCGATTATTATTTCTCCATACACAAATTTTATGAATGCATTTTACTTATTGTCTATTTTCGAAATAACCATTTTCTCGAATTGCCATTTTTCATCATATTATATATTGTAGAAAAACAATATCCAATATAATAAATTTTTAAATGGCCAGTAACTGCATTAAATTTTTTTTTACATAAGAGTCTTACCAAATTAATTAACTCATTTTTAACAATACACTAAGCATTATAAAAATAATCTAGAAATTAAAAGAAATTTAATTCTGAGAAATTGCATACGTGTGATTAGCATGCGGAAAAAATATTATTTTGTCAAATGATCATTTACAAAATTTGCATTTTAGTTATTAGAGAACAAAGTTATTTTTTAAATTTGGATTCGGGAAATTACATTCTGGGAATTAGCATGTTGCAAAATGGTCATTCTTAAATGTATTCGTATAATCTGCGTTCCTGCAATTGTCATTTGGGATATTATTATTCTTTAAAATATTCTTTCGGTAAAATTGTCATTCGGAAAATTATTTTTCTCCAAAATTATCATTCAGAATATTGTATTCGGGAAAATGGACGGTAATCTTGTTCGTACTTAATTCTTTACTTTTCTGATAACAGAGATGAAACTACGTTCTCTGTAGCTACTTCTTCGTCAACGTCCGACAAAAGGCTCTCAGATTAATCATGATTATATTTTTCATGACATAAAACTGTTTATAACAAACAAAACTGGCTAGTTGTTTTAGCAATAAGGACAACTAATAGCACCATATTGATTTGATTTAAAATCTATCAATTGTCCTGACACACATTTTAAATGTCAAATTTGATATTTTTTAAATTGAATTATGTTTTATAGATGTTAGGGAGACGTAGATAAAAGTTTGTATGTTACACGTTAGCTAAGACCTTATTACTACTCGTGTGATTACACGGTTCGGTCTACGATCTCGTCTTGTGCATTACTACATACTTGTAGTAACCATGCTCTTATCACACTAGTAACATAATAGTTATTTACTATATAAGAACCTTATTATGGGATATTACGAAACGAGATGTATAGATTATCATAACTGATGGGCGATTTTTTCTGAAATTATCAAATCAATTAATGCTACGTGATACTAGACTACGTTAAAAGAGCATATGACGCAAAACGAACCTAAAAATATGAAGATATTGGAGTTGAAAGTTGAAATTACAGTTTTTAGGCCTTAGAAAAATGGTTGTTTTCGCCAACATATCTGTCCGAAAGTGGATTTGGCGACTGAAATGCATTAAATACTTTGTGTTTGAATGTAATAATGTCTCCTAAGCGTCAAACATCCCGTTATTGTAGAACAGTGTTATGAAACCTCACAAAAATTGAGAAAAAAAGCTTCAAAATATACGTTCTGGGCTTGATGCACCTCTAAATGTTAACCGAATTGTTTAAAATTTTGGAAATCTGAATGAATTTGAACGGGGAATGATATACTCGAAGAAGAGCAAAATAAAAAAAATATCGATTTTTTTTGGCACTGTCTAATGTATTTTAGATACGATATACAGGGTGGTCCATTTAACTTGACTTGTTCAAATATCTTGCAAATTAAGCCCTTCACAACAAACTTTCATAAACAAAAGTTTAACCATTTTGAGGGGGCCACTCGATCTTGTTAACGTTTTTCGCCCCCCACCCCCCAGGGGGTCGGAGAGGGGGTGAACTTAGATATCTTAAATAGGAACCCTATTTTTTTATTATAGATTCGGAATCTCCATAAAAAAATATGAAGGTTTAATTTGAGAATTTTTTTCATATTCTTGATAGATGGCGCTGTAAACCGGGTGGTTCATTTAACTTGACTTGTTTAAATATCTTGCAAATTAAGTCCTTAACAACAAACTTCCTTAAACAAAAGTTCAACCATTTTGAAGGGGCCATCCGATCTTGTTAACATTTTTCGCCCCCCACCCCCCAGGGGGTCGGAGAGGGGGTAAACTTAGATATTTTAAATAGAAACCCTATTTTTTTATTACAGATTCGGAATCTTCATAAAAAAATATGAAGGTTTAAACTAAGAAATTTTTTCATATTCTTGATAGATGGCGCTATATTCGTAAAAACAAGTTTTTACGTGATCTTAAAATAAGCGAGTGCTCATTGCTCGTGTTTTAAGTTTAAAATAATGGTTATTTTTCAAAATTATTATTTATAATTATTATAATTACATTTCACAAAATCTGTGTGAAGATAGTCAGGATATCTCACGTGATACAATAAGTTCACTACTTATTCGACATTGATCGCCATCGGTCATCATTGTCGATGAAAAGATCCATTTGTGCGCATAATAAACAATTCAAAATACGGATATTTTGAAAAATAACCATTATTTTAAACTTAAAACACGAGCAATGAGCACTCGCTTATTTTAAGATCACGTAAAAACTTGGTTTTACGAATACAGCGCCATCTATCAAGAATATGAAAAAATTTCTCAGTTTAAACCTTCATATTTTTTTATGAAGATTCCGAATCTGTAATAAAAAACTAGGGTTTCTATTTAAGATATCTAAGTTCACCCCCTCTCCGACTCCCTGGGGGGTGGGGGGCGAAAAATGTTAACAAGATCGAATGGCCCCCTCAAAATGGTTAAACTTTTGTTCATAAAAGTTTTTTGTTAAGGGCTTAATTTGCAAGATATATGAACAAGTCAAGTTAAATGGACCACCCTGTATATATGTACATTAGACTGTGCCAAAAAAAAAAAGTTTTCTTCTGTTAGTATATGTTAATGTACCTACATAAATTTGAGTCAAATCGGTTAATATTTAGAGATCACTTCTCACTTTCAAGACACGTCAAATCATTATTTATGCAATATTACATGTTTTCGCACAGGCGCGATGGCCGAGCGTGTTAATGCACATCTCTTAACATACTGTGACGTCATCCGAACCAAGGTTGTCGACAAAGTATGATTTGTCGTTAAAATAAAAAAATACAGTTACTTGTATTAATCATACTCGGGCGCTATAAGCTAGTCACTTATACATATGCCTTAAGAGTAAGTAACATCGACTCAGAAAACCGGCAGTACGGCAGCGTAAAATCTGCGGCTCGGTGTGCCCGGTAGGCCCAGGCCCGACTCGGGCTGTAGCGCTAATAAAGAAGAAGAAGATTAGAATGATGGCAGAACGTGTACTCAACTTTGGTTGCGTATTAATGTAGTACCGTAATTATTTGCTTGGTTTTCTGAGCTAAAATTTCAGTTATTTATAAATATAGCTATAAAAAAACTTCACTTTCTTATATCCTTACAACTAATTTAATGTTTTTCAGTTTATACATATTATATAGATCGTTTTTAATGTACATGTCAATAGAACTCACACATATCTACCACTAATTAATTATTCACACTGCATGAGAAATCACACTTGCGCTTTTCCAAAGTAATACTAAAATCAATATTGTAGTGTAAATCCTATTTAATTAGTTGATTGAACTTAATTCCAAATAGTACAATATATGCTTTTTAAGCAACACATGTCGATAGTCACACATTATATTGCAAGAATCTGGTGTTTCTGTTAATTTGTTTAAATCACGTAATTAGTAATATCTCCTTTGTTAAAAAGGTACTAGACTTTTCGACCATTGTTCCTTTGTCCGTGCTGGAGTCCAGATTAAATCGCATTTACCCAAACTCACAATAGATTGATACAAATATAATTTTGTAGTTCTTTAGATACCTACAGGGCCTGGACAGCTGCATTAGTTACCTTGTTACGCGATTTTTAATGCCATCTCTTGCTGTCCCAAATGAACTAAATCAATTTAAAAATTAATAACGAGAATCATAGTAGGTAATATTTAAATGATTGACATTGTTAAACAGATTACATATTTAAATGTTTGACAAACGGTGTTTTATATTTTGACAATTAAAATTTGTAAATAATAAACATATCTGTCGTTAGTATTGCAATCTCTATTTAATGGTGAGTAGATATCTTTTCTAATTTTATATTTGATTATAAACTATTGTATAATTTTAGGAGTGTGTGGTACCACATTGTAGGAGAAAAAATTATAAGAATGTGTTTTTATATGTTTGCCACGGAATAATTTATTACGAAAATGTTACTGGAAAACATTAATAGAAAACATTGCGGCTGTTCCACATATTGACCAATGTAAGTAATTAATACAATATTGTAAAATTTTACAATTTCATAATTATAAAAATTCTTTTTCCTACAACTATGCGATTTCTTTGTTATTACATAACTAATATTACCTTGGTTACGTATGGAAAGTAGATGAATGCAGACCAAGTGCGTTTCCGAAAGCAAAGAAACACTAGTGCGGAAAGTGCTTCATTACGCAACTGTCAAAAGAAAGTTGTGTTTAGAGCGATTTAAATTTCGCGCCGAGCGCGGAATTCATATTTTGACCACAGACGCTTATGGAAGAAGAAGATACGGTGAGCCAGCGCATATGCAGTGGTATATTTTGACGTTTATAAACATAACCTTAAATTGCAGTATATCTAATCTGTACACAACTAATAAAAAGAACCGAACAAAGTAAAATATATCGATAAATGGTTTTATTTTAAGAGTAAGTGAAATACATCATATTTATTGTTTGTGTATATTATTAACACAGTTGTTACAGTTGCTTATATTGACATAATGTAAAGTGGAAACTATTGTGTCTAAAGAAACATTGATTTCTTCCGTACCTGTTCATATTAT
This sequence comes from Pterostichus madidus, assembly GCA_911728475.2. Classification (NCBI taxonomy): domain Eukaryota; kingdom Metazoa; phylum Arthropoda; class Insecta; order Coleoptera; family Carabidae; genus Pterostichus; species Pterostichus madidus. The sequence goes on along the minus strand of OU452316.1, from coordinate 22,657,075 downwards.
TAAAAGTAATATTATTGACAACAATTTCGGAAGCTTTAGAAGTACCAGCAGCAGATTGATTGTCATTGTCGAAAATAGATCCAACATAGTATGATCCGGAGCTTCAATTATCTTTGGAGGTGTTAATAATAAAGAAGAATCACTCACTGTACTATTCCAATCAAGACGATTTAGAAGAAATTATCTTGACGTTTGTGAAATATTTTTAAATAACGTAGAACAATGTAGAAGCAATCAACAAACAAACCATAGCAACGCCGTAAAACATCGTTCTCGTGTAATATCATGAAAATTTTATAAATTTTGATAATATTTTAGTGATTTACTAAATCGCACAGTTGTAGGAAAAATGTTGTTTATAACACGTGCGTAAATTCTGCACTTGCACGTAACAAGCCTTTTTCGGCACTTGTTATAAAAATAACTATTATAGTAAATATAAATTCATTTTGAACAATTCAGGATGAAAATATCACATCTCTATCAATAACAACAGTAACAGCAACATATAAGAATACGGATACTGAAGAAAGTAGCGAAATGATAAATGGAGTGTGCATAAGAAGGCGAAAAATATACATTATTCATATTTATTTGTATTGCATACTAGTACGTGTTTAATTAATATTTTAAATATTATTCAATAAAACTAGTTTTTTGCTAATTGTTCGTTTTTGCTGTTTTGTAATATATTTTTATTTAAATTATTTTGAAATATTTTAGTCATTACGATCTCGAGAATGATAAATATGTATCCTATATTATCGGTATTTTTAATAATAATTGCTTGGGGCAACAAGAGATGTCCCCAGTAACTGCGTAACAATCTTTTGTTATAGCTGTCCCTTCTTCTACGGTTACTTGTTCAGTGGATACCTATAAGTTCAACTGGGAAGCGATATTTTCCCATGTAGACGGCCTATATTCCGCTTTCAAGTAGTCATCCAGTATTTAGATTTTATTATTATTATGAAATAATATGACATTTATTTTGCTTATTTTATAATATTTTTCGTTAAGTTAGACCCTGATTGCAATTAGATGCAGAATTTAATTTCTCTACAACTTTTATTAAAAATATTTTCCTAAAAAGTAATCAGAGAAGCAAACGTAACGGAAAATTCTTATGTTAATCGTCTATCTGTGGAATAGTTTTCGGAAGACAATATTAAAAATTCTTATGTTTGCTGACCTCTATGCTACACAATGAACAATCTCGACTTTACTTCACACACAATCAAACATTACTCTTCGTCAACTAATTCACTAGTATCACGAACTATACAGAAGGACAGGAGAGTCTTGCACGTAAGGCATCCACAGAAATGAAGCAGAAAGATAGCGATAAAAAAGTAAGTGAGATAGAAATATGAGGCTGGCAAAAACATTGTACTTACGAGTTTATGCATTCTTTTTTTATTTTATAGAACTAATTACTTTAAAAAATGTTATTTGCTAAAAATTAAAGACACATTTTTCTATAAAAATATCAAGTTTAGCTTGACAAATAAAACGTGAAACCATACGTAAACACATTTTTCTTGTAGTATATTTATTTTTTGCTATTTAATTAAACCATGACAAGTTACACAAATGTAAAATTAAAAAATGCATACATTTGGCACAACTATTTTTATTTTTAAAATACAAAATGGTAAAATTTATACAATAAAAATTTGACATTTTATAAAAAAAAATGATAAAGAAAATAAACTGAATATTTTAATTTTTTCTTAATTTATATTTTTGTACACTTTATGAAACGAAAACAGTATCTGAATTTTTTTTAAAAAATGATGGAGTACCTAAACAGAACAGCATATTTTAATTTTCGAGAACTAAGTTCTCATCAGTAGACGAAGCAAGGGAAAAAACCAAGATTATACGACTTGTGAACCAAGCTAGTGGTCAAGGTTGAATCCATCTTGCCGAACAAGTACATACCTATTTATACTAAAACGAAATTTGACAAAAAAAAAACATTTATAAAATCATCACTATTTTTTAATTTTATATGAATCCAAAATTCATTTAGTAATTTTAAATACCACGCCCATAAATCATTAAATATTGTACGAACAATGATATATGCTTCTGAATCTAAAATTATAAAAATTGAATAAAAATAAAAAATGATCATTACGCAATATTTATCACGTAAAGATTTAGTTGAGCAGGGTACTGGAGAAATTGTTTCAAAAGCATTATACCAAGATCTGTCACAATTATTTCTAAAAAATATGTAATGGAATTAAAAATTCTCTTTCTGAGTCAATAAGACGTGATAATTAAAATGCTTCTATATTACATTCGTAAGAGAAAGCGAAACTAACCTGTTCAGGATGTAATTTCTGTTTTTCGTTTTTAGGTTCTAATTTTTTCATGTTTAACAATTTGCCGTTGTTTTTTTATTTTGCAATTTTTAAGTATTTTGGACAATTAGGGAAAATAGTAGGTATCGCGTTTGATTTGTATCGAAATTATTATATCAAAGGTATCTGTAATACGTATACATATTGTACTTGTTTTATACTTAAAATAATTATCACTTATTATGTTTTTCACTATATGACCATTTTTTAATGATGTCTCCTGCTACAAAATGTTTCTCACATCATTTTCGGTCATTATTCTATCTTTTCTTGAAATTACAGTTTTCCAAATTTCCAACTGCTCTTTTCGGGCATAAAACAAAGATATTTTGTTATGATTTGAGTCATAACCGCTGGTACAATTGGGCGGAAAATAATTACGACCCATTGTAAACCAATTATTTATATGTATCACCAAACAAGATTAATTATTAAAAAAGTAACCTGCGTTTATAAGGCGTTAAGTAAATGCCAGCCTCATTATAGTAATCTCTCTCTTACAAAGTCATGCGCGCGAATGACAAAAAGCTGGACTTTTCTAACTGTGTTTATATACGAAGTTGCAAAGAGCTGACTAGTATATATACGAATATATCAAATATCCATTCCAGTGGCGTGTGGTATTTTTTAGAATTAGATGAGCATTATTATTATTATTTGTAGGGGTTAGAAGGAATTTATCATGTAACAAATTTATTTGTAAATTAAATTCATTCTTTTTCGCCATTTTTCACAAATTCGTTTCAAAAAAGTCTGATTTAGATTATAGGAAATTTAATAATTCTTTTTCATAAGTAACTAACGATAATATATTTAGGGCCGAGATATCCACCTCCTAATAAAGTTCCTAATAAATTTATTTAGCTAATAAATATATTTTGCAGATATCCACTACCTTATAAATTTTATTTAGCTAATAAATACATTTATTAGCTACATATTTTATTAGCTACTCAAACCACCTAATAAAAGACAAAAGATTCAATTGTCATGTCAGTTTATACAGAAAATAAAAATATATTTTTTAATACTGTATTAATTTCTTATTAAAAAGGTATGCTTGCAAATAATATATTTATATAGGGTTATCATTGATATTTTAGATAATTTTTGATGAATTGGATGAAATTATAGAGAGACAAGAAATGGTGTGGCCTGTGAATTTGAGAACCTCGATTCGATTTCCGCAGTCAAAAAACAATTCTCACCACATTAACATTATCCCTGTGGCTCCTCCACCACTATCATATTTGGAGGCCGTGTTTAACAGGTTGGAAAGCTCACTTCACGTGCATAGATATATATAACTTACCCAGATCTGCTACGGCAAGGTGCTACACCCAGTAATGGATAAAATGCGTGATGATATATTTTATTATTTTTATGAAATGGAGAATTTGGAAATAATTAATATTAGATACCCTCACAATGTTACATGTTGGAAATAAAAATTGACAATTTTGATAAATGACATAATATCTAATTTGTTAATATATTTTGAATGTGGAAAGATACAGAATACAAATATTTCCAATTTATTCGCAGATTTCTTATTTTTAATATAGTGTTTAACACAATCATATTTCAGAGGATATTGAATCTCGATGAATTGTACAAGAACACGAATTATATCTTGTCGCTAGTATTTCACACTTTTCGCTTTTTTGCTTCTAATTCACTGCGTCTGTTTGTTTATTTGCTATTATATTTTTATATTCTATAGGTACTTCAACTAATAATCTGACTTCATTTATAGAAAAAAATACAGATCTTGCACGTTATCCTGACATTTTGACAGTTATAACAAAATCAAGGAGGTAGAAACAAAATTACAATCATATATTTATTAAACGTCATAAACAAATTTTGTATTTCTTTCTAACTAATGCTTTTCATAATATTCTCTCTCTCTAAAAGATGAACAGTGTTGCAATTTAGACTTATTTATTTATTAGGTACCTAATAACAAGTAGACGAATAAATTGAACTGGATATCTACAATATAAATATCTTCCTAATAAATAATTTATTTTGCTAATAACTATTAGCTACTTTATTAGGAGGTGGATATCTCGGCCATAAATCTATTACAAGTACAATTTTTAATTCTCTTTAATGTAGAAAATGATCTCTCGCCAAAAGTTGTTCCAAATGAAATTGCAAATATTCGTACATTAGTTTTAAGGGTATGTATTATTCAATGTACTGATAATGAATCAATAATTTTTTTTTTGTAAAATTTTAAAAAAGGCATAACCAAATATCGGTGAAACGAACAAACGAATGATTTAATTAAATTAGTCAAGTGTAGATACTCGTATTTACAGTGCAAGCAGATTGCGAGCGATGCTTTGTACTAATATATTACGAGTATCTTTCCTTCTGCACAGTTCGACTGCTTTGCACTGTATGAATGTAGGATGTAGAGTGGAACAGCATGCATGACATATGTGTGCGCAATATGCGCTCAACGTACTCATATTCATAATTGCAAAAATACTTCATTTTATATTTTCCAAACTAAACAAACTTAACCCAGCAAATTTTGTTTTTCCATTTTGTTTTTATTGCCTTATATGATGTATAAACTATTTGAAAATAATATTCAAAAACTATTTTGGGAGATAAGCTATGAAAAACAATTTTTATAGCTTATTTTTTGAGACGCCTTAAAGCGCTCTGAAACGTTTGAAATGGCCGCTCAGTTTTGAATCATCAGAAAAACGCTCGGAAAGACCTTACGTCGCTTAGAAATGAGGCTGAAAAGCGAAATGCATGCTTGGAAGGGCAGTATGGTGCTGGGATAGCAGAGTAAAGATAAAAAAATAGCATGCCTATATTTTGAATTTTTCATATAGTAACGCGTTTTTCTCGAAATTATGTTTTTCAAATTGGCTTGCAGCGTACCTCGCTCAATTTTTATGGGATTTATTTTAAATTTTGACTGTAGTTTCTTAGCTAGAATATCTTTCGAAGTACACACGATTTTTAAGAATAATAAATAATTACATTTGCAATAAACAATTTTAGTTCGTTTTTTGCCAAAAAATGAAAAAAAATAAAAATTGATGCCAATTTGAGAATTTTCAAAAAAAAAATATAATCTTGAGTACTTCCGAAGAAAAACTAATGTAGATTAAGGAAAAACTTATATTTTTGCTATAAGTGGTGTACGGAGAATGATACAGTGCACGCCGATTTACTACTAAAAAAAAAAAATTGTTCAAGTTACTTACTGCCAGAACGCCATTTTGTTTCGTAAATATAAATAAAAATATTTTTATATACATGTGTAATAAAGTCCCAGGATTTCATTTCAATCCATTAATTAGTAATCGAGAAAAAAATTCCCAAAAAAAGGTTCACTTTTCAGTGTGCCTGGATAGTATAACCCCTGAAAAATTGAAATACAAATATAAAATAAATATATTACCACGTCTTCTACCCATTACTGGGTGTAGCACTCTGTCAAAGCAGATCTCGGTGAGTGATATATTTTGCGCGTGAAGTGCAGTTACCAGCCGTCAAATCACAGCCCCCAAAGATGTTAGTGGTGGGGGAGCCACAAGGGTAGTTTTAAAATGGTGAAAAGTGTTTGTCGCCTGTGGGAATCGAACCAGGGTTCTCAGGATCCACAGGCCGACTTGATACCACTGAGCTAGCTACTCCATTGTTGTTAAATGATTAATTTTAATTATGTAAATTGTGAAATATTTCTAGAGTGTGCACTGCACACATTGCTCATATGAACTGCACGCCACTGATCCATTCATGTTTAAACTAGTTGTAGCTACTTGATAGAATTGTAAATCAAGGACGAAGTAACAGGATAACAGAAGCTAGGATATAGGATACGTGGCAAGTGTGACAGTGATGAATGAAGGAATTAGAAAGCTTGGTTGTGATTTAATTGGTACCCATACCTAAGATTTGTACACGCATGTATAGTGATAGAGTGCGTTCCACTTGGCGCCCACAACGCCCGGAACGCTCAAAGATGCGTTCCACTTAAAGCCGCGGTCGCCACCGTTGCTTCTAAAAACGTCACGGATGACGTCACTAACAACGACCGCGCTTCGACCACAACGCTCATCTTAACAGGGTGGGTCGGCGCGGTCGTTTGGCATTTACGCGCGCAATTATTCAAATGTCGCTTTAGACATTCAGCAAAAAGAGATAAAGATAAAGAGATAATTGTTTAATAAACAGTTTGCAATGTCAAGTTGGTTCTCCATTACCTAAAATAACTTTTAAATTCATTATCCACGTAACTATTAATAACATCATCGTAATTTATAACTCGCGGCCGAAGTTTTCGCTTTCCCCTTTCCTTCAAAGCTTCATCCCACTCTTCATCGGAGCTTGATGAGCTATCAGATTCATATCTATTTCTTCTCAACATCAATATGTCAATTGCAGCAGCAGCCATCTTTTATTCACAAGCCCGTTCTACGTTCCACTTGGGTTCTCGCCCGCGGCGTTTGCATGCTAGTGGAACGGCAAAATTCGCGGTCGTGGTCGCGAGCATTGTGGGCGCTTACGGAGTCGCGTATGCAGGCGACTAGTACAAGGCTGTTGTGAAGTGTCATAGCGTCAGTCGCTTAGCATTTTTCGGTTGATAAGTTTCGAAGTTAGAAAAGTTATATATTTATATACACTGAATATTATTATTATAAAATGTAAATACGAGTAGGATCTACCAATTATTGAACAAAATCCAGCTGCAGATGTATATTACCGATAATTAGGACAACAATATTGTCGTTTACACAATAATAATAATTGTTAATGTAACAATGTTTATTAAAGATTTTGTTAAAATTTATATTATTTATTTTTAAAATATTACAAATTTCTTGAAAATTACAAAAAATTCCGTGAATTTGTGATATGTCAAGTTTAAGCAACAACATACTAATATTTGAGTTTAACAAAGAAAAATAAATATCAACAAGTGGCTGTCAGAAATTATAAGTACCAACACAAAATACTCCGTCGTTCCTATTAACACCAACGTAAGAATTTAAAATTCCCATGATATTGACTGCACCGTGACGTCATTGACTTAGCGACTGAAACTAATCGCCAAGAATTGGAATAGGTTTCCAGGTATTGGGATATTCAACAACTAATTTAACTTTTAAAAATACTTATTTTCAAACATAGTGAAACATTTATACTATTATTATTAATAAGCACTTCGATCAGTTTCCTGAAATCTCCGTTTATTTTAGTGCTCTTAACTGGGTGTTACTTATTAATTTTTACAATTGGTGTGCATAGAGATGGGAATTCTAGTTCATCTGAGTGAACTAGTTCATTAGTTCTCGTTCACCAAAAAGATTAGTTTACTGAACTAGTTCATTAGTTCACTTTCGTTCACGAAATTTTTAAGACTATGATGAACGGAAATCGTATTGTATTGTGATTCACGTGCAAGAACAAGTGAACTTCTAGGATCTGGTTCTAGTATAATTTGGCAGCAGACAGCAGAAGCAGAGCGGTGATCATAGCAACGACCACGAACGAATGAAGTATGAAGTAAACTTAGTAAGCTTCTCTAGTAATTAGTCTTGTTCACTCGTGCACTTGTTCTCTGTTCTTCGCTTTTGATTCGACTTCATCGACCGTGCCGCCGTGGTGGTGAATCATATCCGAATAGTTCGCAGTGAACTAGTCTTTAATGAACTCACGAACTAGTTCGTGTCGTTCACTATAAGGAATAGTTCATATGAACTAGTTCGTTCACGAACTACACACCTCTAGGTGTGCATACATTTGCGCATCCTTTATTTAATAGTCTTTGATCAAGACAAGATTTTCTGCAATTTTGATTATGTGTTTCTCCTCCGCAATCATCTTTACGTTCATGCACCTATATTAATTCTTGAAATATTAACTGCGGATACAACAAATAAACAACTTCATGACCTAATAAAAACTGAAATATTAATTCTAATTAATAAAAAAATCTTTCTGATAAAATTGATAAATTAGAATCTTCTCTTCTATATCATATTGAAAACACTAGTATTGAATTGAAAGAACTGAGAGAGGAAAACACGCAACTTAAAAAAGTAATACATAATTTGGTAAAAGATATAAAAGCTAACAATTTGATTATTAAGGGTCCTAGACAGAAGCGGATTTAAAATATTTCGGACCCTAGGCAAAATATTTATTTCGGGCCCTTTAGGACATAAAATTCTGCATCTAATCCAATAAACAAAAAAAATTATATGCTATTAATTAATTTAATAAAAAAATAAATAAATAAAATAAATAAATAAATAAATAAAAAAATAAATAAATAAATAAATAAATAAATAAATAAATAAATAAATAAATAAATAAATAAATAAATAAATAAATAAATAAATAAATAAATAAATAAATAAATAAATAAATAAATAAATAAATAAATAAATAAATAAATAATTAATTATTTTTTGTCAACGGCCATGGCTGCACTCGTTGGAACTGATCTAAGCGATAACGCGAGTTAAGTAATGTTGCGCGCGGGTAGTACTTGGATGGGTGACCGTCCAGAGAAAACCCGCGTTGCTGTTGACCATAAATAAATAATAAATAAATATATCATCACGCCTTCTACCCATTACTGGGTGTGGCACTCTGCTAAAGCAGATCTCGGTAAGTGATATATTTTGAGCGTGAAGTGCGGTTACCAGTCGTCAAATCACGGCCCTCAAACATGTTAATGGTGGAGGAGCCACAGGGATAGCTTTTTCAAATTATGAAAATTTGTCGCCTGTGAGAATCGAACCAGGGACCTCAGGATCCACAGGCCGACTTCATACCACTGAGCTAGCCATCCCATAATACCTAAAAACGCAGATCAGGGCGTAATGGCGGCATATGACCAAAGTAGTTGGTCCGCCAAAGAAGCCACAAAAAAAATATATTTTCTAATCTTGTAGATTCGTTGTTAGGTTCGTTATTAGATTCGTTGTACGGAGTAAGCGTGAGTAATTTGAGATGTTTTATATACATATATATATATATATATATATATATATATATATATATATATATATATATATATATATATATATATATATATATATATATAAGTTATGTACGTTGAAGAAAGAAGATGAATGATAAGTGAATAGGATATAATAGAATAGCTACTATTGTTGTGTGCAGGGCTCGAAATGGACCGGAGCTGACCGGAACGCTGTTCCGGTTCGTGAAATGGTCAGTTATGTCGTTCCGTCTCGTAAAATAATGGACAATAACGTTCCGGTTCGTCACTTTTCAAAAAACATAAATGAAATATTATAAAATTATATTTATTTTTAATTCCTAATAGAATTAATTTTGAAAGACGTTCTGAATCACAATTTCTTTAAATTATTGTCGTTCATATTTTCGTATTTCAATTAAGGCATCTAGTTAAATAAGCAGTCTCCTGTGCAGCATTCTGAGACTGCGCTCTAAGGCTTTGTATGTTTCGTGTACTCTACGCCCTTGCATATTCTGTGCTGTGCTGGTGTATGATATGTAAGTAATATTAAATCAAAAATCATAGAAATACAAAAATTATGTTTTATTCTTTATTACAATAATTTTAGACTATAATAAAAGACGAAGCATGAATTTTATAAATAATTGGTTTTATAATTCATGGACCAAGAAAGATGAACAAGATATTGATTTATCATCAAATAAACGTTCATTATCACCACCGAAGTAAATAATTAAGTCATTCTGTGACCAAACAACAAGTAAAGTAACTGTTAGTAATTCTAGCGAGGTAATTGATAAATCTATTATAATTACAGAAACTGATTCTAATCTTCCATCATGTTGAACTGTGGAACAAGTCAAGTTATACTAAAGTAATAATAAATGGCTTATTATTAAAAAAAGCTTTATGGTGCTCCATCTGCAAAATTGTTCAAGATTTTGGTATAAACAGCGACAAAAAAACCTACGATTGTCTAAACCTTGGCAAGAATGCTTAACCAAGCCTTGTGGAAAAAGAGGGAAATCTTGGAATATAAGCTGCGAGTTTTGCTTTAATTGGGGAGACACTCCGGTGTCTACACGCGGACTCTATTTAGTAAGTCCAGAGAGTTCGATTCCTTTTCTCCACCAAGCGTTTTTGGCCCGGCCAGGCTGCTGGTGAAACTTACCATACCAAATACACATTTCAATGAATTTCTGACTTGATAATATGAATCACTTAAAGATTGCTATTGGTACTGGTCACAGGAACAATTTAATTTTACTTAAAATATTTATAGAAGCTGCTGCTATGTTGAATGATGTATTTAAGCATTATTTAATACTAAAAGATGGTCACAATGATATACAGATAAATGATCAGAACTGGAGAGTGAACAATCTAGAAAAAATAAATAAATAAATAAATAAAAAATATATGCACATAAAAAAGCAGCCCTAATAAATATCGTAGGACCACCACTAATGCAGTTTCAATCAAAGAAATACGTTCGTTCATGGTTACAAAAAGGTTATCATTCGGCAGATGACGCAACTAGTGAAAAAAGCTAAATTCATGTTGACAATACGTATGAACATCTGTGAAAATTATTGTAACAAACATTACATTGCTTAATTTTTTTCTTCGTATGTTTATGTTTTTGTTTCATATAATAAAATTATAATATTGTTGATATTGTATGTAATTTTTATTGTTTATATAATATAATAAATATTATAAATCGAGCGTTCCGTTTCGTAAAAATTTCCATTTCGAGCCCTGGTTGTGTGATAAATTATTTCGAGTGTTAATAAATGAATGAGTTTATATGGAGTGATCTATGAATGTGGTTGAAGTGAGGGTGGTGTGTTTGGATGAAAATGTTTGACGAGGGCTGATTGTTTGATGAGTGTGATGATTGAATGTTTTATGAGTGATTTTAGGGTTATTTATAATTAGTTGGCATAAAACCATATACATAATAGATAAAACTTGGACACGAAGCTGAAGCAGGAGCTAAATGTCAAAAATGTGAAGATGTCCAGGATTGGATCTGCATTTCGGGAGGAAGATTTACAAAGCTTGTAAATGCGGAAAAGAGGATCATGACATCATTGATGATGATTTTTGTGGATTTGTGCAGTTCCAGTTACTTGCAAGTAAACCTGTCAAATCAAAAGACGTAAGTTGATTTAACTGTTTTTAAGTTGTTTATTCAGTTGTTTTACGATGTAAATAAGCTAAAACCTTATTTATTTGCTGAAACATATATTTAGATTGGAAGATGTATACTAAAAAAATTAGTAGCAAGTTTTATAATTGCTATAGAAGAAAATTGTTCAAATAAAAGTTGTAAATAATTAAATTAGCTTCATGATAGAGTTTATAGAATTAGTTTATCTTGTTTAGTAATTCCAGAAATTAATGGTGAAGTCTAACCTACCTGTTGAATTTGCCATATTTATCTATTAAATATATGATTAGAAATATAATAATATATCATCACGCCTTCTACCCATTTCTGGGTGTGGCACTCTGCTAAAGCAGATCTCGGTAAGTGATATATTTTGCGCGTGAAGTGCGGTTACCAGTCGTCAAATCACGGCCCCCAAACATGTTAGTGGTGGAGGAGCCACAGGGATAGCTTTTTCAAATTATGAAAATTTGTCGCCTGTGGGAATCGAACCAGGGACCTCAGGATCCACAGGCCGACTTCATACCACTGTGCTAGCCATCCCATAATATATGATTAGTAAACTAAAAATATGATTATCAGGTTTCCTATCAATTTCTTGGAAACTTTTATTACTCTACAAAATTCCAGTAACACAAAAAATGTTTTGGGAGTAGCATCCATTTTTTTTTTTAGCAAAACTTGTGACTGTATTAACAACTCCTGCGCTCGAATACGCCAACTAGCGTTAAAAAAATAACTTCTCGTGGTGGGACTGTTTCATTTATTGTGCATGTTTGTATGGTAAAAGTATGTGTTTTTATAACGTGAATTTTAAATTTTTGCTACAAAAAACCTAAAAAAAGAAAATCTAATACGAACAGTTGCTTTTACGGATGAAAACCGCTCTGAACTATTGCAACATATGATAAAAGAATCATTCTCAGTTAATAATTTGTAATACAAACTCCAGCAGCAATTTTTGAACTTAAACATTCCACTACTAATTTATTTAAATCATGTTCTTGTAGTTTTATATGCCAGCCCGTAGAAAATAAATGTAATTCGGAACCTTTACAATTTGCAACTAATATATCTTTGTATTGAATAAATATTCGATGTTTACATTTTTAAGTTAAAATTTTTGATAGTTGAATATGTACCCCCCATATTTAGTATGTATTTTGTAACCACAAATCATATACCTATGCGAAAATAATATTATTCAAGCAAAGAATAAATGATCAAAAGAAAAAAATCTGCTTTTATTTTCTAATACTATGTTGATTTGAGTTGCTAATACTCATCTGTTTTTCCTATCATTAGAAACTAGTCTTGTTTGGTATCAAATTAAGGTTTTAAAAAAAGATTTCGAGTAGATTAATTGACATTAATTTTTGTCATATCACATAAATTTTGTTTTATTAAAATTTGTTTGGGCTTTTTATTGTATCACACCCTTTATTTCTGTAAACTAATTAATTTCAAGTTGTGCACGTTTGATACCTTGTCAACCAAATGTAATTTGAGATGGTTACGGTTTGATGGAATAGATATTACTGAAACAATAACTTAGTCATGATAATTTAAAAAAGTTATTTAATTTTGTGTTTTGTTTGATTTAATTTAAATTTATTACACTCGTGACATTTTGGTTTTTTAAAATTTATTTCTTGTTTACAAATGATATCACTCATTTTTGTTTTTGAAATGTTGAGTTTTAATTAAAACACTGCTGCGGAACTCATGCCGTAACTCTTTACAATATAATTGTGTTTTGAGTTTAGATAATAATAATAATAATAATTATTATTATTTATTTGCTTAGAATTCAATATTCATACAAATAGATTAGTAACATGGTAGGTAAATATATGTACAAAGTTTTATATTAGACATTTAACATAAAAGCTCGAATTTTTAATGCATTTATACAAAAATTATAAATATCAAATGATTTCTCTCTTGATATTTCGGATAGGAGATGCCTTGTTCTATCTTCAGAGTTACTCCCTTCGGTATGTTTTGATAGAAAGCGCTTACGCACAGGGTTATATATCGGACATGTGAACAAGAAGTGGTAAAAGCTGTTTTCTTCTAACATGTTGCAGATGTCGCAAATTTCTTCGTTGCAGAACTTATGACAATATCCGTCCTGATACAAGGGAAAGTTATTAAAGTTAGAAGTTCTTAATTGGCTGATTAATTTTAGGACCTTAAATGGGATATTAAGTGATAGGTAATTGTGGCTAGTGAAAAATAGATGAAAGTTATGGTTGTAGGAAGAATTCTGGATTCTTGTTGTGTCATTTTTATAAATTTCTTCGCTATAAGCTGTTACAATATTATTAAGTTCGGTCTTCAATTCTGTACAGCTTTGATTCTCCCATAACCAGGAGAAATTTGCTTTTTCTAACAAAAGACGAAGGTTTCTGATCCAGTTGTGTTTCTTCTGTTTTTCTACATTCATGATTTTAGATGGTTTTTCATCAAGTTTTCTAAGGTGTTCGTAGCATAATTTGACGTGTCTTGCATTTGGCATAATTAATATCTTGTACCACCAACGAAGTACATTTTTGCAGATTTGGATTTCGAGTTTGTTCTGTCCTGTTTCTCTTCTTACTATATAGTTTGGGGTAGTTTTTTTCCAGCCTAGAATCCTCTTGAAGTAATGTACCATGCCTTTTTCTATATTATCACACTGTATGGAGCCCCATATTTCAGAACCATATAATAAAACTGGGACAATTATAGATGAGTATAGTTTTATATTAGTGTCCCAGCAATTGATTTTTGCTTTAATGAGTGTGTTCCTGATTGCGCCCGTTGCTCTGTTAGATTTGGTTATATTTTCCTGCGTGTTGGTATTGAAAGATCCGGATGGAGAGAAGATTACTCCCAGATAAGTGTATTTATTGGTATATCTTATTTCTTGTTGTTGACAAATGTGTATCATTTTTCGTTTTGGAGGTCTGTCTTTATGGATATGTAAGATTTTTGTTTTGTCAGAATTGACTTTTAGTTTAAGATCATTGCAATACTCTGTTAGTGCGTCTAGCTTGCGTTGGACGTCATATGGAGAGTGCGCGAATATTGCAATGTCGTCTGCGTATTGTAGCGTGAGTATATCTGTTGTTTGGTTAATAAAGTAACCTTCAAGATTTCTTTTCCGGAAGGATGCTTCTAAATCAGATATATACAGGGCGAAGAGTAAAGTAAATTTATTACGCTCGTGACATTTTGGTTTATTAAAATTTATTTCTTGTTTACAAATGGTATCACTCATTTTTGTTTTTGAAATGAGTTTTAATTAAAACACTGCTGCGGAACTCTTGCCGTAACTCTTTACAATATAATTGTGTTTTGAGTTTAGATATCGTTTATTTTTGTTGAAAAATTTTATAGTGTAGTATACACAGTGAAATAAACTTGAAAAAAATGTGACAAAATTTATACTTGTTCTTTTATCTGTTACAATCCTAAAAGGTCTCAAAGATGAAATCATACTAGAATGGACGCCAAAGGGTTCATCAAACGATATTAAGAAATAGTTGGATGAATTTCCGCCGGACATGATTCCTGTTAAGGGCTCAGAAGGCGCGAAAATTCGAAAACAATGTCTTCAAAAACAAATGCCAGCCCACGACATTGATGCCAGTTTGTGCCATCAGCTGACTAAAGATGAAATCAAGGAAATGGAGGAATATGTCAGCCATATTCGGAAGAATTGCGTTGGTGAGTCATTTGTTTTGCTTGTAGTTTGTTTTTTGTTTGTATTTGATGAGATTTGATGATGTAGTTTTATTCAAATCACTTGCTTTCTTGACTAACATCAATTTTAATTTATTATGGCTAGCTCAGTGGTATGAAGTCGGCCTGTGGATCCTGAGGTCCCTGGTTCGATTCTCACAGGCGACAAATTTTCATAATTTGAAAAAGCTATCCCTGTGGCTCCTCCACCACTAACATGTTTGGGGGCCGTGATTTGACGACTGGTAACCGCACTTCACGCGCAAAAATATATCACTTACCGAGATCTGCTTCAGCAGAGTGCCACACCCAGTAATGGGTAGAAGGCGTGATGATATATTTATTTTTATTTATATAAATTTAAGATAGCTAGGCGCTTTAAAGTCTAGACTTGTAGTCCAAATAATCCCGGAATCAAAAATTAATATAATATAATTTTTTCCGGAATTTAAGCCTTTTTGATTTCTTGCCTAACATCAATTTTGATTAATTATCAAGGTAGCTCTACGTTCAAATCTAATTATTTTTTTTTTCGGTATTTTAATCGTTTTGCTTTCGTGATTGACATCAAGTTTGATTAATTATAAATATAGCTTGGCGCTTTAAAGTGATGGCTTGTACCTAGGGATGTTGTGATACTACTGATATGATACCGGTATCGATTCTTTCGTTTCGATACCGGTTATTTAGGTATTCGATACTTTGCTTTCGATGTTTTACCCATATCAGTACTTCTTTTATTTCGATACTAAAGTATCGCAAACTATTATTAATCTAATGTCATTTTGCAATAAATTCATGAAAAGTTCATATTATGCTGGTATTTTTTTTATTTTAATAAAATATGGCTATGTGTTCGACGAACGGTAGAACTAGTAGAATGAGACAGTGAGAGTTAAATAAAGATAGTAGATAAACATTATAATTTTAATATTATAATAGACAGGTAAAAATCATACAATTGAATAAGAAATGGAAATTTGTTACCTGTATATACCTTTATAGTATAAATTCAACATTTCATATAAAAACCTGATGTATTTCGAAAATTGCAAGGTTTTATAAAAATAATCATTCGATACCAATACTAGTATCGATACTTTCATTTGATACCGATTCCGATACCAGTATCGATACTTTACTTTTGAATACTCTATCAATATTTTAGAGGTATCGCAACATCCCTACTTGTACCTCAAACGGATTTTAGTTGTGGCATTTGTTTGTTCTGTTTTTAAATGGACTTTATTTCTTGTTCAACATTAATTTTGGTAGTTAATAAAGGTAGGTAATACAAGGACAAATCGTCAATGAATAAATAAAACAAAGACAAATTGTCAAATTGACAGTTTGTCTTCGTAATATTTATTCATTTTTGTGGTGCTCTATACGAAACGCATCTATTGTAGGCTGCGGTACTACTAACTGCTTCATTCCTTCCAAGTGTGCTACTCTGGCCGGAAAACCAAAACTATTCTTTATTAACTCCTGCCGCGGAGGGAAACTCGACAAAGGAGTCTTAATAAATACCACGAAGCCGGAGCAGTTAGTAGTACCACATCTTATACGTTTCGTATAGAGCACCAATCTTCGCAGGCTGACAGATGTTAAGAATACTAATGAAGGTATCATGACATGAGAGCTACGGAGAAACATGCAGTGCCATCTACCGACAAAAATCGCAAATTGCTGAATAAACTCCATTCCCTGTATGAAAACGATTACGTCATATGTGGACGAGGTTATCATAGATACGATGAAATATAGCTATCTTTTTTTTAATAATATTATTCGTACCTATGCGAATGGCATTAACGTATGTCTTAATAAGTAAAGATACATGTTTCATGTTTTTTCACGTTTTATCACATTTATTATTTTATAGAAAACGTATGATAGTTCTTACTAATATGAAAATTTATATTCACTTTGTTCATATTTGTTTATAAAATAAAAATAGAGACCTATGGTCATGATTTTGTTATTTTCTCGCCTGTCATTTCTAAGTTTGTGACATTTTTGATACATAAATACAGACTGAGAAATAAGAAATAGCTACAAAAATTTTGGGTAATCAAATGCAGAAATACATTTGTCATCTTCATGATTATTTTGCGCTGAAGTTATCGAATCGAGGATCTTTAATTAATTTAACTGTAGTACAAGAGGTAATGAGCATTGTATTTTCGTAAATTATTTATTTATATTATTATAATAATACATATAAAATGTATATTCCTTTGAGTTTTATTATACAAAATTAC
The DNA here is from genome assembly GCA_911728475.2 of Pterostichus madidus. Taxonomy (NCBI): domain Eukaryota; kingdom Metazoa; phylum Arthropoda; class Insecta; order Coleoptera; family Carabidae; genus Pterostichus; species Pterostichus madidus. The sequence goes on along the minus strand of OU452316.1, from coordinate 22,639,546 downwards.
ATATTTCAATAAGGTAGGTAACGTATATCGTGCATAAAGGTAGATTTATATTTGGTTATTATTTAATATATGCAGAATTTGGTTTCATTTATAAATTAATTCAATTTTATAAAGTAGGTAATAAATATTTTAAGGTTATGTTTTAAAAATGTTAATCCAATACCAATGTAAACATTTTAAGTACCAAATCTTGAATCACATGGATACCAAATGTGACGTAATAGATTTCATACAGGGAATGAAGTATAGCAATGAATAAATAATACAAGGACAAATTGTCAATGAATAAATAAAACAAAGATAAATTCTTAACATCTGTCAGTTCAGCCTACATAGTACCACAGTTCACTAACCCATAGTTGGTCGCACCATACTGACGAGTCCCTAAAGGACGAAACGCGTCTATGGTTATTAATAATAATAATAAAATAAATTAATAATTTTAATTTTATATTCACCACCAAACGAGCAACATGTCCTGGACCCCTATTCTATAACTTTACACCGATTTTCGGTGATATTTTGATGACGTCATATCACCTTTCACCAGTGATAGATGAAGGTCACATTTTTAGTAACTTTTCCTCGGTTATGTTTTCGGGTAAGTATATTTATGTTGGTATTGCATTTAAATTTTATTTACAAACACAAAGAGCGACTTTGACACATGTGAATTTGTAAAAATGGAGGTTAACCGAGCGGAGAAAGTTACTGTCAAGCTGAAAAATGTATTAATAGATTTTATGAGCAACTACATGGATTTCGTCAGGGTAAAATTGTTGGGGCCAGAGGGAAGAATAACTAGTGGCAGATCAACCTCTTTGTCGTCTAAGGTTTCTACTATTCTCAACTGACTGTACAAGAGAGCCATTTCTAATAAAATATAAATAAATAGATTAAAATGATAACTCAAAGTTAACTTGTTAATTGATGTTGTTCAACACTTCAAATATTTTTAGGTTAATGCATAATTAGCATCATTACATTACAATTATCTAATATTTTTTAAGCAGATATATTTTAAAATAATGTATTTTACAAATGAAAATTATATGAACAGTTCAATAATACAATACAATTCACAATAAATCATTTCACACAAAATAAATTGTCCAACTATCATAAATACAATTTGTTAGCAGCTAGTCTAAACTCAAACGTCAGAATATCACCGGTGATAGAAATATAACACCACCTTTCTAGGAGGTGATATGTCTTCACCAAATATGACGTCATATGGCCATGTTCGGCTGATTATCCGCTAGATGGCAGTCAGAAATATATCACCGGTGATATAAGTTATAGAATAGGGGTCCAGAAGTATTAATAAACAATCAAACCTTGCCCGTAAAAACAGACGTAAAATATCTAGGCATGCATCTAGACAGGCGTTAAACCTGGAAAAATCATTTATCATCAAAAAGAAAGCAACTAGATATAAAAATAAAACAAATGTACTGGTTAATAGGACGCAAATCTAAATTATCATTACAAAGCAAAATATTACTATATAAAGTTATAATAGTACCTATATGGACCTACGGCATACAGCTCTGGGGCTGTGCAAAGCAATCCAACATCAATCTGATACAACGTCTCTAAAATAAAACATTATGTATTATTTGCATATGCACCATGGGTTGTAAATAATGAAACATTGCACACAGATCTACGAATAAAATACGTAAACGAACAAATAAAAACTTTCGCCACAAAATAGTCTAAATTACCATCCTAATGAGTTAGTAATAAACCTCTTAATCAACGAGAACGAAGTCAGAAGACTAAATAGAAGAAAACCAGACTTAAGTTTTAATTAAATATAATGTAATTATAATATGACAAATGTTATGTTAAGAAGGAACACTGATGGGTGATTCCTGCACGCATGCTATCTAAAAATAAATAAATAAATATATCATCACGCCTTCTACCCATTGCTGGGTGTGGCACTCTGCTAAAGCAGATCTCGGTAAGTGATATATTTTGCGCGTGAAGTGCGGTTACCAGTCGTCAAATCACGGCCCCCAAACATGTTAGTGGTGGAGGAGCCACAGGGATAGCTTTTTCAAATTATGAAAATTTGTCGCCTGTGGGAATCGAACCAGGGACCTCAGGATCCATAGGCCGACTTCATACCACTGTGCTAGCATGCTATCTAAATATATCAAATTTGCTGGTTGGCCTAAATTCAGGCTAGTTGTAAATAAATTTAAATAATAAGAAAAAAAAAAGCTTCGTAACAGCACAAATTAAATCTGAAAATAACGAAATTATCGATAGCCATGAAATGGAAACAAAATTCACAAATCTTTAACGTTTTATCTGTCAAAATTAATGCCATAATAAATAAAGAAATAATTTTGATATATTAAACGTCAAACATTTGTTTAATTTTGTTTCAATTCCATGGCTATCGATAGTTTTGAGGCTATTTTCGTTATGTTCAGATCTAATTTGTGTCGTTACGAAGCATGCAAAATTATTTTTGTTTATTGGATTAGATGCAGAATTTTATGTCCTAAAACTTTTATTTGAAGCTGTCTTGCCTGAAATAATTAGGGAAGGAGGAAATTATAAAATTATGATTTTACATGTTAAATACCCATGTTCGAGAGTCCTGTATATATATTTCTATTATTTAAACTAAAAGCTTGAATCCGGGCCCTAAAATTTTTGGGCCCTAGGCTATTGCCTTTTTAGCCTAGGCCAAAATCCGCCTGTGGCCCTAGAAGTTAAATTATTGTACATACTGTACCCAACTTTTTTGTTAACTCATTACTAGAGAGCGGATTATATGTAGGATAAAGTGTCAAAATATGCATGCAATATACATACATACATATCTTCACGCTATATCCCAACAATTTAATTATATAACATATAAAATATTTTTAATATTTTGAAGTAGGTGGCACAATAGAATCGTGTCGGCCTGCGGATCCTGAGAATCCTGGTTCGATTCCCACTGCCGACAAACATGTTCACCACATTCATACTACTCCTGTGGCTCCCCTCCCCACTAACATCTTTGGGGGCCGTGATTTGACGGCTGGTAACCGCACTTTACGCGCAAAAATGTATCACTTACCTAGAATTGCTTCGGCAGAATGCCGCACCTAGTAATGGGTAGAAGGGGTGATGATATATTTATTTATTTATCTATAAAATAAAAGTTTTTGACATTTTAATTATAATAAGTACATACATACATATCGTCACGCTATATCCCATCAAATGGGGTAGCACGTACCCTAAAATCACTCATAAAATATTCACTCATTACATTAATCAAATAATCAGCCCTCGTCAAACATTATCATCCAAACACACTACCCTCTCTTTAACCAGATTCATAGATCACTCCATATAAACTCATTCATTTATTACACTCGAAATCATTTATCACACAACAAACCTTCAATCACATCATTCCTATTCACTTATCATTCATCTTCTTTCTTTGACGTACATAACATATGCATAAGATTAGAAAAGATGAAAGCGATAGCCTGACACTTGTATATGAAATAAAAGTCCACACAATGCAGTAACTGAAAATGAAACAAAAAGATAAGAAAGGAAGGGAGTGTCGCCCTGTGCTTGTTTTTGAAGGTGAATTCCATACAATTGCAGTTAAACAATATACATTTAAAAAAATCATGCAAATATGCATGATATATGCAAAACAAAAACTGAAATATGCACTTTAAAAACATATTTGCAAAAAAAAATGTCAGGTGCCTTTGAAGGTGATTTTTACTGAAATCTTTTTCTAATTTTCATTTGTACTCGTGTATGCAGTTTTTTATTCAGAACATATACACATGAGTCGAATAAATATAATTACATATATTTATTTGAATAATATAAATAAAAAAGCTTGTAATTAAAAATATTTTTTATGAAACACCTAGTACCAAATTCTTTTTTGAGCAGTTTGTTTCTATGACAGTAAGAAATGCAGCAATTATAGAGGAATATCACTACTATGCACAACAGCCAAGGTATATGAAGCAATAATAGAGAAAAAACTTAGACAAGAAATCGAACCAAAAATGGAAAAAGCTCAAAGCGGTTTCAGAAAGGGACATTCTACACAGGACCACATATTCACAATCAGGAAGTTCATAGAAACAACGATAAGACAATACAGTAAACTTTTTATAACATTTGTAGACTTAGAGAAAGCTTTTGATAGAGTCCGAAGAAGATTGATGTGGAAAATACTGAGGAAAAGACAAATAAGTGGAAAATTAGTAGAAGCCATTAAAAGTATATATAATAACACATCCAACTACATAAGAACTGAAAAAGAAAAGTCAGAAGAATTTACTACTACGCAAGGATTGAGACAAGGAGGAGCTCTAAGTCCCCTACTATTCATAATATTTCTGGATGATATTCTAAAGAACATTAAAGATAAAACAAAGAAAATGGAAATAGGATACCACAAGCTAAATAGAACAATGATATCAGAATGTGCCCTTGCAGATGACTTAGCAATAATAACAAAAAATGGAAAAGACATGCAAGAAAACCTAAATATTTGGAACGAAGAACTAAGAAAACACAACATGACAATAAACATAGAAAAAACAAAAGTAATGGTGATAGGAAAGGTTGACACAACAACGGACTTATCAATAAATGGAAGAGAAATAGAACAAGTGAAAAACTATACTTACTTGGGAGTAAACATAAATAATAGAGGGAACTTGGAGCAAGAAATCAATAGAAGAATACAAGCAGCCAACAAAAGCTACTATGCGATGAACAAGGTAGTACTAAACAATAAGCAAATATCAAAAAAAACTAAAATGACATTATATAAGACAGTATATAGACCCACATTAACTTACGGCAGCGAAACTTGGGTGATAAACCAGGGAAGTAAAAGTAAAATACAGACAGCAGAAATGAGATTCCTAAGAAGAGTAGAAAGAGTTACAAGACTAGACAAAATAAGAAATGAAACGATACGAAACAGTCTACTAATTGAAAGCATCCAAAATACAATAGAAAAGAAACAACTGGCGTGGTACGGACATTTAATACGAATGACAGAGGAACACCAAACCAAGCAAGTTTGGAACGCAAGAATAGCAAAGAAAAATAAAAGAGGTAGACCAATGAAGACACGGGAAAACAACATAGAAGAAATACTAAGCAGAAACAATATCAGTGGACACGAGGCAAAGAGGAAAGCGAAGAACAGAAAAGAATGGAAAGAACTAATAAATAATTTAAAATAAAGACAATAATAATCTCGACACCCGAAAGGGTATAAGAAGATTTAAAATGATAATAATAATAATAATTGTTTCTATGAATTATTTTATAAAAATCAGTTCAAGGTCAAAATATGACAGCAATATTTTTTATTCTAAAAATAATATCTGTGGTTACATGGCAAAAGTAGATATGTCACTTTTTCAAATATTTCAGGAAAACAAACTTTTGAGAATTGTTTGAGCAGATTTAGATAGTTAGTAAAAGTAGAAAAAAAAATATTAATACTGATATTTTTTTTCTTGAAAATCTCTGGCACTGGTTCCAGGAACGCTGATTTTAGAGTTATTATGAAAGTTGTAATACACTGAACATATCAGTGGAAGTAAGCTCTGGAGGTCTTTTTTCAGTAGGTCTATAGGTAGATTGCTTGAATTTGATTCTTTCATATAAACTTCAGTTAGCCAGCCCATTGACAGTCTAAAGGTACGGTTTCCTAGACACGACAAGTCGCGTGACACCTCTGCTTAAGGCTAATTATTAAGGTGGTTCTATCATGACAGTCTCATACAAAAGTATAGGTAACCTAAAAAGATTTAAAAATAATTATTACATTTTTGTATGGTATAGGTTATTAACAGAATTAAAATTTCGCTGTATATATCGTATAATTAACAATACCATTGAATATATTAAATAAAACTATTTAACTAGTTTATGATATTCAGTAACATAACAACATTTTTTTGAAGTGAATGTTTCATGCCAACCAATAGCAGTGTAAGATTTTACTCACCAGAAGCTATGACAACAAGGCGAGAGCCACAAGCAGCATGATATCACCAGTCGGTACGAAACGAGACTGTATTATCGACAGTTCATAAGACAAATGAGAAAAAATGCACCAAAGCAATTATTATCAACTGTAACAACAAATAAATAAATATAAAATGCTGTAATATGTCTTTTTTATTAAAATTAATATATTTTACTGATCGAAATAATAACTTTCGTAGTTCTTGCTTTGTCATTCGTACGACCATCTCTGTCTACGTCTGCGACCATCTCTGTTTACACGTGCAACGTTGCCAAGCATTTTTGACAGTTTCATTGAAAATCATAGAATATCCAACTTTCATCGCCAATTTCTTTTAAACTAATCCGGTAAGGATGGATTTTTTAATTCTCATACCTTTATCTTTACATGATGTACTGTGTGTTAGTTTTTTTGTTAAAAAATAACTACAATATATGAATTTATTACGCAGTAAGCTGCCTCGCGAGGTACAGGTCCTATAACGCCAATGCATTTTTGGTTGACTTTAACTTTACATTACTCAGCTCAACAACGGTAAACTTTTAAAAAAAATTAGCATACTAGTGTAGAAACGCATGAAAAATAGCATACTTACCTTTCATTCAAATCAGGAATAAAACCCTTTTATGATAGTACTACCTTAATATAAAAATAAATACTAAATTCCTACACTACATATTTTTATTTTTTATTAAATTTCATTTAAACTGATGCTCAATCAAGTACAATTTAATTGAAAACCATCTACAGTTTTATGAGTAGGAGTATATACGCAGAAGAATTAGACAAGAGACTTAGTAAAAATGGGCACGAGAAGAAAGAAATAGAGGAGAAGTGGCAGAATATTAGAAAATGCATACAAGAGGCGACAGAACAATGGGTAGGAAGAGAGGAATATAGAATAAAAAAGGAATGGTTTGACGAAGAGTGTCATGGAGCAGTAAAAAGAAAGAATGAAGCAAGAATGAGATGGATGAGAACAAATATAGAAGCAAATAAAGAGGAGTATGAAAAAAGGAGAGGAGAATGCAATAAAATTATAAGAAAACACAAGAGAGACTGGATAGACAGTAAAATAGAAGATATAGAGGAGGAAAGCCACAAAAAAAACACAAAGCAATTTTATCAAAAAGTCAATGAACAAAATAGAACACGCAAGGCGAAATCATGCGGTGTGAGAGACAAAAATAATAAGTTAGCAGAAAACGATACAGAATATAAACAGGCATGGAAAGAACATTTTACAGAACTGCTTACAGAAGCACAGCAGAGTAATGAGATAGAGGAGCAAGAAGCGAGGGAGGACGGAAATATAACAGAACCAACGATAGAGGAAATTAAAGAAGTAATAGGAAAGAGTCGAAATGGGAAGACATCAGGAAAAGACGGGATTAATAATGAATTAATAAAATATGGAGGAGAAGAACTGCAGAACCATATACACGAATTAATTAAGAAAATATGGCGGGAGGAAAAGATGCCAAGAGAATGGGAAGTAGGACAAATAGTAGTGATACATAAAAAAGGGAATAAACAAATATGTGAGAATTATAGAGGCATAACACTATTGAACACAGCGTATAAAATCCTATCATCGGTAATGCAAAGAAGAATAGCGGAAGAAACAGGGCGTATTGTGGGATCATATCAATGTGGTTTCACACGAGGCAGATCGACGGTAGATGCAATACACGTAGTAAAGCAAATAGTTGAAAAAAGCATCGAATACAACATAAACACAGAAATCCTTTTTATAGACTTCAAGCAAGCCTTTGACTCCATTAACAGAGGAAAACTGATGATAGCGCTGAAAGAACTGGGAATTACAGGAAAATTAAGGAAACTAATATTAATGACAATGAATAAGACAAAAATGACCATAAAAACACAAAAAGGTGAGACGGAAGAGTTTGAAGTAAATAAAGGAATCAGACAAGGAGACGCATTATCAGCAACATTATTCAACCTGGCTCTAGAATATGTAATGAGAGAAATAAACAAAGAAGGGACGCTACGAACAAGAGGAGGACAAATAGTTGCCTACGCTGATGACATTGCAGTAATAACAAAGAGTCGGGAAATAATGGAAGAAACTTTGAGAAAAATAGTAGAGGAAGGAGAGAAAATAGGACTAAAACTAAACGAAGCCAAAACCAAAATAATGATATTAGGAAAAAAAATCGAGAGAAATGAAATAGAGGTAGGGAGGTTTAAGTTCGAACAGGTGGATAAATTTAAATACCTAGGAATAACAATAACAAATAAAGGGGAAGGAGAGATGGAAATTAAAGATAAAATAATGGCTACAAATAGAGCATTCTATGCCAACAAAAAATTGCTAAATAGTAAGATACTCTCATATAAGACAAAAATAAAAATATATAATACAATTATAAGACCGATAACACTGTATGCTGCAGAAACAATGACGATGACGAAGAAGGAGCAGGAAAATTTGAGAGTGATGGAAAGAAAGATTATAAGAACAATACTAGGACCAATAAAAACGGCAGAAAATGAATACAGACCAAGAATGAATTACGAAATAGAACGGGTGATGGGTGGAGAAGACATAGTGAAGAGGATAAAACGACAGAGAGTAAGGTGGCTGGGGCATATATGGAGGACAGAAGAAACAAATGTAATAAGGGCAATAGTAGAATGGAACCCAGGAAGAGGAAGAAGCAGGGGAAGACCTAAATCGACATGGTTACGGGAAGTAGAAGAAGATTTAAAAAAATCAGGTATTAGTAACTGGAAGAAGAAAACAAGAGACAGGAAGGGATGGAGAAAGGTAATTGAATCAATATGATACAATGAAAGAGAAGAGGAGACTGATCTACTCCAAAACGAAAAGATCTAGAGAGCTTCCAAGAAGCGGCGCAACCCCACAGGGGGTGTTAAGCCACCTTATATATATATACTAGTGTAGAAACACATGAAAAATAACATATTTACATTTCATTAAAATCCGGGTTAAATGCTTCCATAATAGTACCACCTAAAGAAGTGGTTTCCTAGACGCGACTGAGACAGCGCAACAGATCGTTTGCCGTGGCGACAAACAAATGACAGTTATAGTGAGGAGTACTCTGCGACAGTCGCCTGCGACAGGATAACAAAATCATCATTTTTAATCGCAGATGACAAAAATTTAATTGTAGAAATTAGAGGAAATGTCTATTTATTAGTAAAGCAAAATAACATTCTGCTTCTCGACGTTGAAACAACATATCTGTGGTTTTCCTTTTTCCTTTTAAATAGGAAATATCATCCTCTCCTTCCTCTTCCTTCTCTTCTTCTAATAAACTTGTAAAATGTAATTGTAAGCCTCCCTATTTAAAGGAGAATTAACAAATAATGTGTATGGGTTCTTGTCAGACCGGAGAAAGGACAAGTACTAGGGTTGTTGTAAATAAGTTTGTACTTACAATTTGGTTCAACAAATAACAAAGATTTATTCACACTTACTACATGGTTGATGTTGTCGAGTTCCTACTGAACTCTCGTATTGACTATCTGACTATGTGACTGCATCTGACTCTGTGACTATCGACTATACTCAGTAAATAACTAACCTTACGCTACTATATATATCTAATTACAATGTACTAAGTCAGCAAATAGTTAGCTACTTACGTCAAAGACTAATATTTAGAATACTTGACCTCATTACAACATGCTCTACTTTACTTAATTATATTCACTAAGAATGTGCTGACTTTGACTTGTTACATAATTGTTTAAAATAATCCGCTTCATTTCGATATATGCACACCGCGACACTGCGTCTAGGAAAACAGTAGTTCTCTGCGATTAGCGACCGGTCGCCGCGCCTTGTCGCGTCTATACCTACAAGCCATGAGCTATACCCCACTATCCTCTCTACCACTGCTTTCTAAGCCACTATCGCTGTGACGTCAGCATAGTATTTGTATGGTTCGGGTAACAGCGCGCTCAGGATGTTGATTCTGTATCTTGCGTTAGCATTTGCGTGACTACATTTGCGTGAGTAAAATGTCTGACGTCACTGTATTCTTTCTAGTAACTTTCATGGGGAATTTCGTGCCTTAAGTTTTCACGCCAAATTTAGTGCTGGTAAAAAAATGCCCGCTAAAGCTATTATTATTAAAAAACGATAATCTGATACAATTTTAACGATTACTGATTTCAATAAGTTACAATAAAATATATACGCTAATGTAACTCTGATGACAATAAATAAAACTAAAGGTTAAAGTTTAAAAAAAATACACAGTTACAAGGTTACACTATTCTATGGGCTAAATTAATAAATACAGAAATATAATATAATTATTTTTGTAAATAATTTGTCATAAATTGTTCAAGCACAGCACAGAAGTTTGGTTAGAAAAACACAAATAAACAGTAAAATGAACGACAGATATACAGTTAGAATGAGATAGATAGTGTCGCAAATTAGAAACAGGACCTACGTTGGTCACGCAACAATATTTGCGTGTCTCGCAACTCGTGACGTCATATCAATAAGTTCGTAAAATATCCGTCAGATGGTTTACAGTATGCATGTGACAAATCGTGTTAGTATGAGTGCCGCAAGTAGTCACGCAAGATACAGAATCAACCTCCAGAGCAACAGTAACAATGCGAATGTTCGAATTATAATCATTGTAAATTTGTAATTACAGCAGAAAAATGTAAATTGACGTTTGTTAAAGGTCAGTTATCCCTAATTTTTAATAAATGAAAACAATATTCAGTCGACATTATGATGTGGTCTAATTTTTACTGTCTTATACACAGTATAAGGAAGTATTGAAATCGTGAAAAAAATCGTTTCCGAGATTTTCGCGGAAATACGTGTTTTGAGGTCCACTGAATCCGTTTTGATAATTTTCTCAATGATGGCTGTGTGTGTGTGTGTGGATGGATGGATGTGTGTCCGAGTGTGCAATATCTCATGAACGAGATAAGGTTTGTTAAGGAAACTTGCTAATTATAAGTTTCATGAAAATAGGAAGAGGTGACTTGATTCTGAATGAAATTGAAAAACCGGAAGAGGAAGTTTAGTGGACATACAAAACAATAAATTCCATTTATTTAAAAAATGGAATCAGTCACGAAAAAAAGTTTCAAATAAAAGATGTTAGCAAAAATATTTGGAACATAAAATGTTATTTGCAATTTTCCTGTATATGCATCTAATTTTGAGAAAAACTAATTTATATATTTAATAATATATTCTAATAATCATAGTAGCAATAGAAACAAAAAACATAAACATGTTTAACATTTATATGTCAAATAATAATTATCAAACGCAAGGAGCAAGTCATAAGTGTTCAATTCAGCGTTTTTGATGCTATATCAAAACGGACACCTGTATATGCCCCATTAGTAAAATTGGACTTAAAGTAGTCAACATTACTAAAAAATTATACATAAACAAATTAGATATTTTATATGTTTCAAACAGATAAAAGCTGAATTACTGAAAAACTAAATTACATATCTAGTAATATATAACATTCATATATTCTAAATATTAAATATGCTGTGTATGAGAAGGTCATGTGGTGAACACACCAGATTTTTTATTATTAATATTATTAACTTTTTCTAATGCGTACAGAAAAATACGTGCTAGCAATGTATTGTGTCTACCAAGTCCGAAGTATTTAAATTCACTGTGAATTTGATATTGGCAATTCAGAATTTGATAAGACGCACAAACATTATATTTCGGCAATTATTATTTTAAATTTACTTATAAATGTTTTAGTTGTTATTGATTTTATATAGAATAGTCATGTCTTTTGTTTGCAATATTGTGTTAATTTACTACAATACATATGTTTCACATTCATTACGGTTTATTTTTGATAACATAATAATAATCTAATTATATTTCATAATTTATACAGATCTTAAGAAAAATAAATAGGGAGAGATGATTACCATATTAATTTTCAGTAACTGCATTGTGTGGACTTTTCTTTCATATACAAGTGCAGATTATCGCTTTCATCTTTTCTAATCTCTGTAGATTCGTTGATAGTTTGGTTTTTAGATTTGTTGTTAGGAATAAACGTGAGTAAAATGTTTTATGCATATGTTCTGTACGTCGAAGAAAGAAGATGAATGATAAGTGAATAGGAATGATTGGATAGATGTAATTGAAGATTTGTTGTGTGATAATAAATTATTTCTAATGTTATAAATAAATGAGTTTATATGGAGTGATCTATGGATGTGGTTAAAGTGAGGGTGGTGTGTTTGGATGATAATATTTGATGAATGTAATGAGTAAATATTTTATGAGTGATTTTAGAGTTCGTGCTATCCCATTTTATGGGATATAGCGTGAAGATATGCATGTATGTATGTATGTATTATTTTTTTGTAACGTTTAATCGTGTTTCACTTAGTCAACTGATTTACATATGTTTGAGAATAAAAAGTCGAGCAATCTGTTGTGTGTTTATATCACATTTTTTTATACACTTCTTTCGTGTAAACTACTAAACAAACATATGCTGCCACGGACTTTTTTATAGTAAATTTAATAAACTATTATATTTTATTTACACATATTTTTAATATCTATCACAGGTTGCGCAGCATTTTAAAAGAAAGCTCGCACCGCCGCACTGTGCCGCCTATCCTATGCTGTAACAAATACCGGTCACTAGTGTGACGTCACGGAAATTACTTCCAGACTCGTTAGACTTTCAACGGCCCCGGCCGACTACATTTATTTCTCTTAAAATCCGGAAGGGAGCTTCCTGTTCTAGTGTATACTTATATTTGAACAATACATATTCTTTCTTTTGAAGCTAAAGTGGTGTGTCAGGATAGGAACGTTTGGCGAAGATTAATTGCGGAATGAATCTGATGAATTAAGAAAAGTGTAGGATTTTAGATTTTTATTTTTGTTGTTTAGTAATTTTGTTAGAGTGTTTACCTGAATTTGTTTGAAATTCACTTTTAAAAACAAGCGCAGGGACGATACTCCCTTCGTTGATTATCTTTTTTATTCGTTTTCTGATCTTAGATTGCGTGTTGAACTGCAATTGTGTGGAATTCACTTTCAAAAACAAGCATAGAGCGACACCCTTTCTTTCTTATCTTTTAATGTTTTCAGTTCTTACGTAGAGTGTTTAACTGTAATTGTGTGGAATTCACTTTCAAAAACAAGCGCAGGGCGATACTCCCTTCCTTTCTTATCTTTTTGTTTCATTTTCAGTTACTGCATTGTGTGGACTTTTCTTTCATATACAAGTGCGGGCTATCGCTTTCATCTTTTCTAATCTTTGTAGATTCGTTGTTAGATTCGTTATTAGATTCGTTGTTAGGAGTAAGCGTGAGTAATTTGAGATGTTTTATGCATATGTTATGTACGTCGAAGAAAGAAGATGAATGATAAGTGAATAGGAATAATGTGATTGAAGGTTTGTTGTGGTAAATGATTTCGAGTATAATAAATGAATGAGTTTATATGGAGTGATCTATGAATGTGGTTGAAGTGAGGGTGATGTATTTGGATGATAATGTTTGACGAGGGATGATATTTTGATGAATGTAATTAGAGAATATTTTATGAATGATTTTAGGTTTCGTGCTACCCCATTTTTTGGATATAGCGTGAAGATATGTATGTATATTCTTTCTCATATCTAAATCATTTTATTTGCTTCCAACTGACAGGGTTCCATCTACACTTTTTGTTTGACGTACAAGATATGCTTATATTAGTAAGAAATAAGCAAATAAATCATTATGCGCCATTTTAGTAACGTGGCATGTCTTTTTACCTCTCACAGTTCTTACAAACTGAATACGATATATGTGAATTTTTTTCTTGTGCTACTAGTTTGTCTAATTGTTTTGATTCTAACGACAAAATGTTTAAATCAGATCAAGGGCGCCGACTCCGTGGGTACTCCGGTGTTCGAACAGGCCTCAGAATTTTTGTGGTGGTGTTAGTCACCTTCACAAAAAATTAAAAAAGGTCAAAATAAGAGAGAAAAAGTAAAGGAAAGCAAAAAAAAATTCTCAAAATGAAAAATCTAAACCTAACATAACCTAATTAACCGAGATCCATACTAACAAAAAGACTCAAATCGAAAACTCCTAACATAACATAATAGATCAAGGTTCAAACGAGCAGAATTTCTAACACTTGTATTCATAGCCAGCGGTTCGCCAACGTTTCCCCAAGTGATATTCCATATTTTATGTTTCATAGACACAAGCTCGCCAGCGCGTTTTCTAATTCACTGGCGACGCGCCGTACAAATACTGGAGTAGGCATGTAGATTTTCTATGCAACAGGAAATTATCAGGTAGATATCAATATCAGTAAAGTTTTGTAGGGAAACATTTATTTTATTTTTAATATAGACAGTAACTAGAGATTTGCGCGGTATTTCACAGTCTACAGTATCTGGCTGTATTAACAATATTTCACACCTAAATGATTCATTTGGCCGCCAAGAAATAAAATTTTCAGAGAATCAAGATAAGCAAAGAACTATGCAACAATTTTACGATATTGCGACCTTTACTCAAATCGCAGGTTGCATATACTGTACGCATGTTCCAATAAAAAGTCCAGGTGGAAATATGGCCGAAGTATATAGTAATAGAAAACATACTTTTTCTATAAAGCCTCATTCACAACACGAAATTAGTAGTTAGTGTTAGTGGTTATGGTTAGTGGTTATAGTTAGTAGTTATAGATTAAAATACATCGTTCACAATGGCCCAAATTAATGATTTCGAATTTATGTTTCTGCCGGTAATGTAGTGCACATTTTTGAAAATTATAGATATTACATGAAATTATAATAGATGTCACAGTTGTCAACTTAAAGTTTTGACAAATAGTTATAGTTTTGTTTGTTTGAGTTCTGATATTTTGTCTGTAGTTCTGATTTGGTAGAACTGGTTTTCTTCTACTATTTTTCTTTAAAATTGGTCCTACAAGTGCTAACAACAAATCAAATTGAGCTATGGTCATTCTGGTGTAATTAAAGAACATGTCTTTATCATATGACCTCATTTCTTGAATCAAATTATCTCAGTCTCCCGGATTTGTTCGGTTTTGGTTGATTGGGCGAACCCACCATCTTCTATTTGTTTTTTTATTTCTTTTCATTTGCACAATTAAAGTTGCAAGTAACAACTTTTTTATTGTGCTTCGATTCATTTTCGTTACATCAAATTCAAACTGAGAAAACCAACTGTCACTTTACTCCTCGTTTTTGATTGGCGGTGCCGTTAACCACTAACTAAAAGTTTGAAGTTTACAAACTTCTACGCTAACCACGATTAGCGTAGACCTGCGCTGGGCTAAGTTCGTTGTTATGACCGCTACTAGAGGAATACACATGTCAAACTTCTCACGCTAACCATAACTACTAACCACTAATTTCGTGCTGTGAATGGGGCTTATATGTTAAAGTTGTCGGTGGTTATGATTTTTTTAAAGGATAACCAAATTAACAATGAATAATAAATACTCGTAGTATCTACGTTGTTACAGAGACAATTCTGTTAGTCGTCGTTCAGGATATGATAAATACGAAATTAGTATGATGTTTTTATAAAATGTAGAACTTGCAATATCCGAATCTAACGTCCGATGGCGATCCGTCGATTAATTAGTATGAAAGTAAAATTAACGGTGGCGCGACAGCGAGGCGCTCACGGGCGCTTCTTCACCGCGTCGCTGGGTGAACAACTATGCATACCAGGGTTAATCTATATACAGAATAAGGTTCGAATTGAAGCATTGAAGCAATAAACAAAAATTCATCAAAGCCTCAATGAATAAGAACAATTAAATTATTGTTTTAAGTCTTCCCGCTCGATGAAGATAATTTAGGGACAATATTTTTTCTAGCGTTCCTGCTCGTTTCTGCTTCGAATCTTGTCAGTAGCTAGGTTATGTATTACTGTTAATCAATTAATTTTTTATTTATAAATCACTAATTAGACCTTCATTCATAAAATGTAATAAGTATAATCTAATTTAATTCACATACCGTATGTGTACAATGTAATATTTCTTACTTTTTTTATCATTACTTTCACTACTGTAAACAACTGTAAACCATTTATTTGTACTCACTTAATAGCTCCTCCCCATTTTTGGAAAGTGAGTTAGAGCACTCCCACTAATTTCTAAAACCCGGCGCTTCTGAATCAGACGATCCTACTTCAGTTTCTTCTGGTTTTGAAGAATTTTCGGTAATACTTAACGCAACTTGTTCTGTAATATTATTTTTTTCTTAAAATACTTACTTTATCTGCAGTTACGATAAACAGTATTCCCATGTTAAAAAAAGATAAACTTACCTTTCTCTAGTTTCCCAACAGCTAATTGGAATATTAGTTTACTTGTGGTTGTCATGCTCAAAAATGTATCAGTATGATTCGTATAACTTAGACTGACTATTTAAATAAATATTAAACGAAAATATTACTTGGGAAGCCGGTTTAAGAATATAAACTCGAATAAGTGGATAAGTTTATGAGGATAAGGTGAAAAGTTCGTGGTCTGACAATGAAAGACTGCAATTTTCAGTTAAAAAATGATTTTATTTTTCTACATACCCTCCCTTGATTTCAACACACTTGGTCCAGCGTTTCTTCAACATCAATATTCCTTCCCGGAAGTGAGAGTTTGGAAGGCTGTGAAAATATTCATCTACGGCCCTCTCAACTTTTTCATTGGACGCGAAGCTCCTCCCAGAAACAAATTTCTTCAAGTTTGGGAACAGATAGAAGTCTGAGAATACCAAATCAGGAGAATATGGGGAATGTCCGAGCAAATCGTGCTCCAAATTCTGCAGTTTTCCCCATCGCCAATACACTCTTGCGTGCAGGTGTGTTGTCCTGGTAAAAAATGATTTTTTTTCTTCTGCAAGCTAGGTCTCTTCTCGCGAATTTTGGAATCCAGCTCGTCAAGAAGGTTGAAGTAATATTCGCCTGCAATTGTTCTGCTCTTTTTAAGGTAATCAATTAACAGGATCCCTTTCGCATCCCAAAACACGCTGGCCATGACATTTTCGGCAGATGCGATCAACTTCGCTTTCTTTGGCGCTGAACCACTGGCTTCCAATCACTGCTTTGACTGCTGTCGGTCGGATCCCTGTTGAATCGGTCCAAACATTGCTCCAAAAATCGTTTGCGCTTTTGCTTTTGATCGGCATTCAGCAATTACGGCACCCATCTTGCCCAGAGTTTTCGCATCTCTAATTCTTTATACAAGATGTTTCGCACCCTTTCTTCCGATACCCCCACAGCCTCTGCTATCTCACTCACCTTCACTCGTCTATCGTCCAATACGATATCATACACTTTTTCGATGATTTCCGGTGTAGTAGCGGTTTTTGGTCGTCCATCACGTGGGTCATCTTCGAACGGTTGACATGGAAGAAGAAGAGTCCACGTAAACGTTTGTCAACTTTGGTTGAATTTTCTTAGATGTTAATCCATCCAAAACGAAGAATTTTATGACCGCAATATATTCAAGTTTATTCATTTTAACGAAAAACACGCAAAACGTCTACTTCAAAAATTCGTGTAAACAAACTACTTGAAAAAACGAGTTGAAACTTGTCATACGAACTAATGACACATGCACCCAGGCAAGAAAACAAATTTTTGCTGATTGGAGCGCCATCTTTGTGTGAGACCGGGAACTTTTCACCTAACCCTCGTATGTATCTGGAAGTAACCATCACTAATGCCAACAATGAAGGTGAAGAAATTTCCGCTAGCTTAACAAAAGGCTCTAAAAGTATGGGAGCTTTAATAAAAATATGACAAGGGGATGAAAGTTACAAGACAATGATCAGACCAGTGATCATGTAAGGATGTGCAAACTAGGTTATGAGTAAAGCAACTCAAAGTAAACTAGAAAGATGGGAACGAAAATGTTGAAGAAAATTTTCTGGATATATAAAAATTAGAATTCTATGGTTCCATAGGACAAATGAAGATGTCATGAATTTATAAGGTGTAAAAGTGCAGTGGAAATAGATATTGAAAGACTAATGCTGGGTTGCATGAAAACTATTCAATAAATTGTTTATTGACTGGTTACTGGTTCTACAAAGTTAATAAATCGCTGAAATTCAAACAGTTACATGAAAAAAATATTGAGATCTTTAATTATTGAAATGTTTGTCTAACAATAGTATCACTGTAACTGTCATTATTACTGACTTGTTATTATCGATAAATGTAAAAACGAATCAATTAAAAATGGGAAAAAGAATAGAAGTCGAAATTATACGAAAAAAAGACAAATTTAGCTGGAAATAATTTAAAACTTTATAAATGTAATTGGATGCAAAAAAACTGACGGTACGACAAATAAATTGGAAGTTTGGGAACAGCCCCTGGATCATGTAAATGTGAAAACGATATTGCGTTTTCACTTGAGTGAAAACGATATTCGTTATTCAATTGATCACGTAAAATTAGTCACTCACTACGTTTTCAACTTCGGACATTTCCGTGAACGCACTACGTTTTTCTCTAAACGATATCGTTTTCTTAGTACCTTTTTATTTTTATGTCAAAAAACTTTGACAAGTAAAAATCAACATGATTTAATAAACATAAATTGTAAAAATAATAATGATTTAAGTATATGTATCAATATTATGTAGATAAAATTTATTCATATAAAACAATTCTTAGCTCTTTCTACATAATGCTCCCTATTTTTCCTCCGCCAGTTTTTGATAGATCTTTTTTTAAAGCGCTACTTTGCTTTTAGCCCTCTGCTTATAATCTGACCAAGCCTACAAAGTCACATGAATATATATTTTTTTTATATAATAATTGTCAAATTGCAATTATACTTTCTGCCACTATTGAACAGCTTTTATTGCACTGCCCAGCGCATTTAAGCGTATGGTCAAGTCGCTCCACAGTTAATTAATTTTGGCCTGTCCTTAAACTGCTTAATACGTCCTTGTATCATTTCCTTATTTATTTCAAAATATGATACAAAGGTTACCCATATATCAGCCTTTCGTGCCATTCTTGAAATTTTATTGTCCTGTAATATTAATTACTATAAATTTTATGAAAACATTAATTGTCAAATATTATCATATAAAAAATTAACATATTTCATTATTTATAATTGATTTACCTTGATTTTTTTACCTGTGTCTAGTGCAAACGTCAAACTTCTTTAAATTGTGACATAGTAAGCACTGCGTAAAAATTGAAAAAAAAGAGGAATTTTGAAATAAAGAACGACTTATAGAAATATAAATGAATTAAACAAAGATGTGAATAGTGAGTAACGTTTTCACCCACAATGAACATTGCGTTTAGAAATGACAATTTAACTAACGCAAAACAATATCGTTTTCGCTATTCATTTTTACATAATCGCAATTGACACGAGTCACTACTATTCACTGCTAGTCATTTTTACATGATCCCACCCCAGATACGAATGAAATCTCTACACAAGGCAGCAATGCTTCTAGTGATGTGTCTAATAATCCGGCAAATAGTCGATTATGTATATTTATTTATATGATCGTCCAATGTAGTTTGAAACGCTCCAGTTGCATAATAACATAGAGTTATTATTAATTGCGTGCTTTGCTGATAGAGGTATACTACACTTTGTTCTTTTTTTCAAAATCTGGCCCTACTGTATGAAATATTAGCACACAAATATTTTTATTAAATCTAAATCTTAGCTTAAACTATATTTATCAAAAATTTGTAATGGATATGATCTGTTACAAAACAGTTTTATAAAAATAATTTCTTCGTCCGAGGACGATAGTAAAATATATTTTATTTATTATAACGCGGCAGTTATTTAATTATTTAATAATCTAATTGAAATTAATATATTAATAATATAATAAGCTTTGAGATCGTCAATTAGATTCTTACGTTGTGTTTTATTGAATTAAAAGAACTACCATTTCTCAGGATTCGTAATTAATTTGAAGTCGTCATTTAGGATGTGTTAAGGTTGTCATGAAATAAAACCACTAAATGAGTGTTAATTATTTATTAAACAGTCAAAACATATTAGAAACGAGCTGGCTTAACTCAGAGAAACAGTTGGTCACCGAAACATAGTGCGCATTCACCATTTGCTTGCGGTACGCATCAATGCAATACGAATGCCGTCACTGCTATTTGGTTAATGACAGGTGTGCTAAACCAGTGGTTGGTGATGCTATTAGATAGCCGTAACCAGAGCTGGGAACTACTTAAAGTAAAAGTACTGGAAGTAGTACTTTAAGTATATCATATACTTAAAATACTTTACTTAAAACACTTTTGAAAATTAGTATTCAATACTGTACTTAAAGTACTTTTTTCATGCAAAAGTACTTGAAATACTTTCATGTACTTAAAGTACAAAAATGTACTTAAAGTAAAAAAAAAGGTATTTAAAGTAATTTAAATACTTTAAATACTAAATACTTTTCGCATACGCATAACTAGTGTGTAGTTTGAATCATAAAGGTAGCATGTGCAGGTATATACAAATACGCTTTAACGCTGTCGTGATTTCATATTTTTGATACTTTGTGTTTATTGTCAGTTACACATTGTCTCTACTGTTTTACTGTTGCAGTCAGTACAGTTTTATTTGAAAGGGTATTTACAATTAAAGACAAATCAAGAAAGGAGAGTAAGTAAGAATTATTAAAAAATAGACAAACAGTAAACAGTGAAACATCACATATATTTTGACAGTTTAATGGTGTTTAATGAATTAGGATTTATTAACATGTATATTTGAACAATTAGCGATAAAATTGTAGCTATAGTTGCTTAACAACACGGAAGTAAATTATCAGTCGAATAATTGAAATATTTATTATCCAACACCTAATAAAAACATGATAATGTAACGTTTTTCGTCTTTCTGGAAGTGTGTAGAATGTTTAAGGCACAAAAATAACTCACAACTATTTATGTTAAACGAAAATAAAAGTATTTATTTAATAAATGAATATAAAAATAACAGAAACTTATTTAAAACTAATTAACACTATAATAAATCTTAAACACTACTAATAAATATTTAAACACTAATATTATTTATATAACGGTCACTAACACTATTATTTATATTACGTACACTTGAGCTGTTATTTATTTCACCACATTTATATTACGCGTTCGAAGTCTACTGTCAACTATCAACTGTCCACTCAGCCACTCGACCTCGGCTTATATACTCCCGTGCGTAGAACAGTTCTCGAATATTCCAGAATGTCCTAGAATATTCCGTCAAACCACATGCTCAGACATGCGAGCGAACTCAAGTGAGGTCACGCTGCTACGCACTTGTTTCTCGAGAAGGTTTCTGGAATGTTCTCGACTGTCTGGCTTTAAATTCGTTACAATAACATATAGTGATTTTAAATAAATAATTAGTTCGTAAGTCACTAGCCACTAGGTCACTAGTAGTAAATAAATAACTAAAGTAATCATTTTTTTTTTCTACGGCACATTTTTATATTTGTACATCGAATGTTATACTGACGACATGAAAAATTTATTTTAAATATATAATTAAAATGTAATGCATAAAATTTAGTATGGTACAAGTGTGTTATGATATCGTTTGTTCAACTTTTTAAGCGTGATTATTATGCATCGTAACATAATAGTGACAAATACATGAATAGAGAAGTGCAGAAGGAGCATTAATCACGGAAAAATTACATCGTATTTAGGTGACAATTATCACAAGTGGATAGATTGCCAAATTGTTTTATATTAGTTGCGACAAAAATCATAAGTAATTATTTTCTATTTCCGTTTGATAATAGACACCTTTTTTTACTTATTTAAAGGCCAATTTTTAATGTTAATCATGATTAAATAATAATAAAAACTATGTTTACCATTATTATTTAATCATGATTAACATTAACCGAACCGAGAGTAAACCGCGATTAAATAACTGGCCCTAAATTAGATAACTCAGTGAAATAGTGAGAGCATTATTTCACTATTTTTGTTTGATTGAAAATTGACATATATAACTACATATATTGTTGTTATATTAACAAATACAGTAGAAGAAAATTTATTTCTTATTATAAATATCAATAACATAGTTGTCGTATTTATATATATTCTTACCGCACAAAAATTAAAGAATCTTTGACAATCTAATTCAAATGTGTTCTTTCTTTTTTGTTTTTTGAATTAATAAGTGTCATAAGAAAGTTAAAAATGTATAATTTTAAATACACGTTTGTGCTTATTTGAACGATATATCATAGGTGAAAATAGGTATTTCTGACCCGTAGCGTGATTATTAGAACGAGGCGCAAAGCATCGAGGGTTAATAATATGCTTAGGGTCAGAAACGGTTCATTTTATATTAAGAAAATTAAAAGAGGTTTTAATTTTATATTAAAAAAATTAAAATAGGTAATTTATATGTCAAAATGATATTTTGCAAAATCAAATATTACACAATAAATAGAAATTGTCATTTTTTGTCTTTATGTATCCATAGTATTATTTTAAATTACTTCGTATCTTCTTACCATTTACAAATCTATAATATACCTACATTTATTTATGTATATATTTTGTATGTTTGTATGAAAAAATAAATAACAATATATATATATATATATATATATATATATATATATATATATATATATATATATATATATATATATATATATATTAGGGTGACCCTTATTTTGGGTAAGTTCGAATTTTGTCGGTCTCCACCCGAAATCTGGTTTAAAATTACAAAAAAGTAATAAATGAATTTTTTGAGATTTTTAAAATAAGTTTAACCCGTGCCTCTAGACCACTTTCACTTTTGCCTTCAGCTTTATTCAAAATGCAATAACTTTTTTGTTTTTTAATATTTTGACACAATTCTAAGCGGGCATTAAACTAGATGAGATAACGAATCGATCGATTACAATATACAATAATATGACTGTTTATTGCTAAACAGGTTGGTAAAAACTAACGAAAATTGAGTTTTTTTAAATACGCAAAAAGTGATTCACAGTATTAATTCTTTTACAACAGTTACGTTTTATAATCTATTTTATACTGTTTTTGAATAATATTCATATTGATTATAACATTTTTATCATATTTTTATTTTATTTTATCATATTTTTAATGTGATTTGGGAGCTGTAGGCAAAAGTGAAAGTGGCCTAGAGGCACGGGTTAAACTTATTTTAAAAATCTCAAAAAATTCATTTATTACTTTTTTGTGATTTTAAACCAGATTTCGGGTGGAGACCGACAAAATTCGAACTTACCCAAAATAAGGGCCACCCTAATATATATATATATATATATATATATATATATATATATATATATATATATATATATATATATATATATATATATATATATATATATATAAATCCTATCGTGTTTGTTATAGTTGCTGAATTCCTAGCTTCTATTTAATTTTGAATTATAAATTAAATTCTGTAGTAAAATAAACTAGTTTTTAATTTTCCTTAGTATTTAGTACTGTAAATACATTTTAACGTTAAAAAGTATTTCAAGTAATACTGGTATTTAGTATTTAAAATACTTTTTTAGAAGTATTTAGTATTTAGTATTTAAATACTTTTTTTGAGTACTGGTCCTAGCTCTGGCCGTAACTCGCCTTCTCGTCGATGACTCTAAGCGGGATCTCGGTGCCGAGCGGGACTATTGCGTCAACCGGACCTCGGTGCCAAACAAGTTAAAATTAATAGTATTAGGTGTGGGCTACGACGTTACGTCCACTTCCCCACGTAGCCAGCTAGTGTGTAGGAACTACAGAAGTTTAGCAAACGTAATCCACTGTCACAGCCCTCAAGCAAACCGCGAACAAAACATTCGTGCTCAACAACCAACTTGACGCAAGAATCAAACCAGTAATAAACAAAAGTAAATAATAATGAAATTAAAAGACATTACAATATTATGTGGCTTCGGTACGAAAGACGAATGAATAATTTTACGGCTTCACGGGAGTCCTCAGGCGGCCCGGCGGTCAGAGACAGCTGGTCCAAGTAATGGACCCAAACTTGGTGCGGTCGGTCACAGCTATCTGAAATCACAAGTTCCGGCCACAGAATGATGTTTGATATAAATAAATTACGAACGATACAATACAACAGATTTGGATGTCTTCTTGTGCGCGAGCCAATGACGATTTTCACGATCGAGAATTTTCGGGGAGAATCATCCGACACGCACATACATTAACTATTATAATACAGTTTCCAGCGTAAGCCAGAAATAGTTTATGTGCATTACCAACAATTCGTAATAATGAATTAGTTGGATTTAATATTACCGAAAACCGAAGTTCTCTATTACAATACTTGGACTAGATAATACAATTCCGACGTTAGTCAGAAATAGCTTTTGTGTCACCAAAGAAATCGAAAAATTAATTCGTTGGATTTTATATTGCGGAGTACCGAAGTTCTCAATTACAACACTTTAACTAGATAATACAATTCTGATGTCAGTCAGAAATAGCTTCTGTATCACCAGCGAAATCGAAATAATGAATTCGTTGGATTTTAATATAACAGTAATTGGCACTTGTTGTACAGGCTCTAACGGAGTCGGCGGGCGCCTCACCGGTCACGATCATACGATACAACAAAAGTACGTACACAATTACTTCTCCACAACAGCTCATATAACCAACTTCAGCACAAGGCAGAAGACAGCTGATGTGTTTAATAATGAAGAGCGAATGAAAGTTAATCTGATTTCTTTCTAATGTGGGCTGCTAACGGTGTCGGCTTAGCCGATCGCGATCACACACAATAAAAATAGTCAGAGACCAACACTCGGCAGGTGTTCAGACTCAAAGTCAGAACGTAATGCAAAATATCTGAGTAGGCTCAACGGTGCCAGAATAAACTGGTCGCGAACACATACCCCAGGACGAAATGTTTGGAATCAAAGCTCTGCTAATAATACTAAAAGTAGGCTACAACGGTGTTGGCGTAGCTGATCGCGATCACACACTTTTCGATAGAGCAAAGATAGCCAAACGGAACGAGATCGGAATCAAGATCCCCGAATCGAACAAAAACATGCATATTTAACCTAATTACCCCATCGATGTTCCTACCCTCTCCAAATTAAAACTACCACCTCTACTAAAAAGCAACACCCCTAAAAACATCAACAAATCCCGTATCTGTAACTACATCGTTCTTTCTTAAACATGCTTAGCGAAGATTCGTCCGTTTACTTAAACCGTACCCATAGTGTCCCAGTCTCAGTTAGAGTGAGAGCACGCGAACCTACCTAGACGGCTAGACGGAGATAGCCAACAAACCCTCAACACTTTGCTGCGTTTTTGAATTAGATTCTTTCTTATATTAATTATACATTTACTCTAACTTGAATTTATTATCATTTTATAAACGTATGTGTATTTGAGGAATTTCAATCAGTAACTTATGTGAAACATCGTTTGTTTATATGTGGTTTTTTCATCATCGCGCAATTATTTTTATTACAGGAATCAATTTGCAATGATTTTACTTTAATAATACAACAATTAAGCGGGATCTAAGTAATTAAAAGTTGTATCGATCTATTGATCGATTTAAACATACAAATTGTTACACTACTCGGATATGAAGACTCTAGAAGAACAATTCCACTCAGTTCATATGCGTTTCCTAGAAACATGTGTTCGATTTCTCTATTTCCCTCATTGTTCTAATCTGTTTGCATACTCTAGTGACATTTTATACAAAGATTTCGTAATTTACAACCTTCTAGACTGCGAATTTACTTACAACGGTTTCAAATGTCTTTCTACAGATGGTAACGATAAATATCTCACTTGACAATTATTCCACAATCGGTGCCCAACTCAAGTGTTTCTTCTACAAAAATGACTCTAAAATTTCTAAAGATAGCCCATGACTGACGTATTGTCTCACATCCGAGTACCTGCTCCACGTAACTTCTGACTCTAGTTTCGGAACGATATTTCCATGAAATCTAATGTTATGGAACAGCCCCATAACGTTTTATTTTAATTAAGTTAGGTGAGAGGTTATTTGACTGGTTAGTTTATTTGTTTAGATTTTGTTTAAAACGGTGTGTGGCTCCTGATGATTGGAAATGTGCTATCATTTGTCCTTTATTTAAAGGTAAAGGTAGTTCGAGTGAATGTACTAATTTTCGTGCGATAAGTTTGCTGAGTGTGATAGGGAAGTTGTACGGGAAGATTCTTATTCATAAGGTACGAACCTTAACAATTTCCAAGTTAAGTGATATGCAAGGTGGTTTTTTGCCTGAGAGAGGATGTGTGGATCAATTGTTTTCTCTTCGTATGATTGTTGAAAAGTCACTTGCTAAGAACAAGAAGGTGTTCTGTGGCTTTCTCGATCTTAAAAAAGCATATGATAGTGTTCATCGCGAGACATTATGGAATGTACTGTTACAGTACGGTATAAATGGTAATTTGTTGGGGGCAATTCGTGCGCTGTATGAAGGTAGTGAGGCTGCGGTGAGAGTTAATGGTAGATTGAGTGATTGGTTTTGTATAGACATTGGCGTGAAACAAGGTTGTGGGATGTCTCCGTGGCTCTTTAATTTGTACATGGATGTATTGTTACGAACGGCGTTGAATGGGGTGGATGGTGTACATATTGGTGGTAGTGTTGTGCCTGCGTTAGCATATGCGAATGATGTGGTTGTTATGGGTGAATCTGAAGAGCAATTGAGACGAATGATTCTAAATATAAATGAAGTAGGAAAAGATTTAAATTTATTATTAAATGTCGATAAATGTAAAGTGTTAGTGTTTGAAAAGAGCGATTTGGTGACTGATTGTAATGTTTCGGTGAATGGTGTGAGATTGGGTCAAGTGAATGAGTTTTTATATTTGGGTAGTATGTTTTCAAGGGATGGACGTATTGATTGTGAGATTGAAAGAAGAGTATCTGCGGGACGCAAGGTATTGGGTGCTCTGGGAACCTTTGCTCGAAATGTGAATGTATCCAGAGATGCTCGATTGAGTGTGTATAATGGTGTTTTAGTGCCTACATTGATGTATGGTAGTGAATGTTGGGTGTGGATGAAGAAACATGAACGTCGTATAACTACTGTGGAAATGAGGTATTTGCGGGGTGTGTGTGGTTATACTAGAAGAGATCGTGTCCGGAATACATTGGTGTATGATGAGTGTGAAATTGAGAAGAATGTAGTTAGAAAAGTAGGTATAAGTCAGTTGAGATGGTTTGGGCATGTTGAACGTATGTCGAATGAGAGATTAGTGAAACAGGTATATGTTGGTGAAATTGAGGGTGAAAGATTGCGTGGGCGACCTATGAATAAATGGATGAATATGATAGAAGGATTGTTGCGTGAACAAAAGTTTCCGAGTACGAGGAACAAACGTGCTTGTATGAAAGGAATTATGAATGTGGATGAAGCAAAAGTGGTGTGTCAGGATAGGAACGTTTGGCGAAGATTAATTGCGGAATGAATCTGATGATTTCAGAAAAGCGCAGGGTTTTAGATTTTAGTTTCGTTGTTTAGTAATTTCATTAGAGTGTTTACCTGTAATTGTGTGAAATTCACTTTCAAAAACAAGCGCAGGGACGACACTCCCTTCGTTTCTTATCTTTTTTATTCTTTTCTGATCTTACATTGAGTGTTTAACTGCAATTGTGTGGAATTCACTTCCAAAAACAAGCGTAGAGCGACACTCCCTTCCTTTCTTATCTTTTAATTCGTTTTCAGTTATTACGTAGTGTTTAACTGTAATTGTGTGAAATTCACTTTCAAAAACAAGCGCAGGGCGACGCTCCCTCCCTTTCTTATCTTTTTGTTTCATTTTCAGTTACTGCATTGTGTGGTCTTTTCTTTCATATATAAGTGCAGACTATCGCTTTCATCTTTTCTAATCTTGTAGATTCGTTGTTAATTTCGTTATTAGATTCGTTGTTAGGAGTAAACGTGAGTAATTTGAGATTTTTTATGCATACGTTATGTACGTTGAAAAAAGAAAATGAATGGTAAGTGAAAAGGAATGATGTGATTGAAGGTTTGTTGTGTGATAATAATTTCGAGTGTATAAATGAATGAGTTTATATGGAGTGATCTATGAAAGTGGTTGAAGTGAGGGTGGTATGTTTGGATGAAAATGTTTGACGATGACTGGTTGTTTGATGGGTGTGATGAGTGAATGTTTTAAGAGTGATTTTAGGGTTCGTGCTACCCCATTTGTTGGGATATAGCGTGAAGATATGTATGTATGTATGTATGTATAATAATCAAGTAACAATAATTTCTTTTTAGTTCATAAGTATTCTATATTGTATCATTGTTCAAAATATTCTAGTTATTTCTTGTATAATTATATTCTACTAGTTTAAGTATGCCCATAAATTGCTAGTGACACTCTTGTAAAGATACTTGACACTTTTGTACTTTTGTAAAGTTATATTTTCTCTTTGTTTGCAATTTCTAAGACGACTACCCATCATGTAGGCTTCCTTAAATTTGTATGTCTCTTTGAATCCTTTTTACCGTAATCCTTTGTTCTAAGAATCCTTGAGTTTCAACCCAAAATTATTACTCTTGTGACCTCGACCAGATCATTCCCTTTCCAAATTTCCAACCACCAATATCAACCTCCCAAGTGGGTGGTACTACATCCTATTGGTCATCTTTGACAACCCCTCCTTTTTAAGGGTTGGTCAATAGTTTACTTGCTAGCTCGAAAATCACGAAGAAAAACAGATTACAATTATTCATTCAATATTAAACAACTCTCTACATTCGTTATCATAACATATTATCTACAATCATCTCAAACTCTAAATTTCTACATCACGAGCTCAAAATTCAAACTCACTAAATCACTAGTACTATTTCATATTTATATTTTGTATATATGTATAATTATTATTATTGTGTGTAAATATATGTATAAATGAACAATTAAGAGTACATTCAACATCAACCACAGTAGTAGCGGAAACATACGGAGTGATTTTCCGTAACAAATGAAATCTTGTGTCAGATCTAATATTTCTGAACATATGGGGTAATTTCCGATAACATCTAACAATATTCTTTCATTTTCTTATTTACAATTATGTATTTGAAGTAGAATTAATTTATTTACCAAAAAAAATTAAAATTTAATTCCGTCCGTTACAATACGCTTTAATAACTAGTTACTTAATTTAAAATTAAAAATTTACTTCAATTATAAAATAACAACGGATAGTTTTTCATTCATTCCACTTTGACATTAAATGTCAAACTACAAGATATAGGACTGTTTATCGATTCATTAAAATTATATGACGTTCATGCAACGAATTTTTTGAACCGTTAGTTGCTATTGAACCGATAAATATGTTCATGCAACCCAGCATAATAATAAAAGACTGAAGAGACAAAGCAAAGGATAGAGGGCAATGGCGAGCAATAGTCAAAAAAGCCATTAGCCTTCACGGCTTGTAGTGCTCTGTATGTAATATTATTTTTCCTACAACTGTGCGATTTCTTTGTTATTACGTAACTATAATTGCCTTGGTTACGTATGGAAAGTAGATGAATGCAGACCAAGTGCGTTTCCGAAAGCAAAGAAACACTAGTGCGGAAAGTGCTTCATTACGTAACTGTCAAAAGAAAATTGTTTTGACAGCGATTTAAATTTCGCGCCGAGCGCGGAATTCATATTTTGACCACAGACGCTTATGGAAGAAGAAGATACGGTGAACCAGCGCTAGTAAATATGCAGTAGTATATTTTGACGTTTATAAACGTAACCTTAATTTGCAGTATATCTAATCTGTAGACAACTAATAAAAAGAACCGAACACAGTAAAATATATCGATAAATGGTTTATTTAAAGAGTAAGTGAAATACATCATATTTATTGTTTGTGTATATTATTAATACAGTTGTTATAGTTGCTTATATTGACATAATGTAAAGTGGAAACTTTTGTGTCTAAAAAAACATTGATTTCTTCCGTACCTGTTCATATTATTAACAGTAATATTATTGGTAACAATTTCGGAAGTTTCAGAAGTACCAGCAGCAGATTGATTGTCATTGTCGAAAATAGATTCAACATAGTATGATCCGGAGCTTCAATTATCTTTGGAGGTGTTAATGATAAAGGAGAATCACTCACTGTACTATTCCAATCAAGATGATTTTGAAGAAATTATTTTGACGTTAGTGAAATATTTTTAAATAACGTAGAACAATGTGCAAGCAATCAACAAACAAACCATAGCAACGCCGTAAAACATCGTTCTCATGTAATATCATTAAAATTTTATAAATTTTAATAATATTTTAGTGATTTATTAAATCGCACAGTTGTAGGAAAAATGTTGTTTATAACACGTGCCGAAAAAAGGTTACATGCTCGTGCAAATTTCCGCACTCGGCAAGCCTCGTGCGTTAAATTCTGCACTTGCACGTAACGAGCCTTTTTCGGCACTTGTTATAAAAATAACTATTATAACTACTGCAAGTTCACAAACATGTAAGAAACAGTTCACAACAACTACGTATTTGCTTAGCGTTCATTTATAACTTATTCATAAATATCTGTAGTACATACATTATTTTTCCGTGGATTGAAACCTTTATATCAATTTCGCAAAACCATACAAATCAGATATGTCTTATTTTGTCATAGAATAATAAGGGGCACATATACTAAAGGGACTTCCAATATATAAATCTCTATACTACGTTGTTACTTATCCGGTTTTGACACATACATTTTAAACTTCTTTTCAACATATAAATAAAATAAATAAATATATCATCACGCCTTCTACCCATTACTGGGTGTGGCACTCTGCTAAAGCAGATCTCGGTAAGTGATATATTTTGCGCAGGCCACTGCTTTAGGCGATCTTCAGCCACATTATTAGCCGATAGTGGAGCAGATATAATAAATCTTAAAAGACATGGTGGTTGGAAGTCTAGTACAGTGGCTGAGGGATATATTGAAAACTCGCTGCAAAATAAGATAAAAATTGCTAATCAAATTCTTGGCAATGCAAATCAACCTGCTATTAATACTTCTAATACCTCTGAAATTGTCAGTAATAGTACTGTTGACACAGATGAAATCAATGTGTCTTTAGATAATACAAAAGTTTCCAGTACACATATTATTAATATAAACAACAGTAATAATTGTGTTATTAATATTCACAAAAAATAATATGTATTTTATTTACTATTTAAATAAAATTATTAAACGTCAAAATATATCACTGCATATTTCTTCTTCTTCCATAAGCGTCTGTGGCCAAAATATGAACTTCGCGCTCGGCGCGAAATTTAAATCGCTCTTTGACAGTTACGTAATGAAGCACTTTCGGCACTAGTGTTTCTTTGCTTTCGGAAGCGCACTTGGTCTGCATTCATCTACTTTCCATACGTAACCAAGGCAATTATAGTTATGTAATAACAAAGAAATCGCACAGTTGTAGGAAAACATATTTACAAACCTGTTTTAATAGTGCAAAATTCAAAAATAGGAAGGATGTACATGAACCCAAAGATACACAAAGAGAATATTCCTCTTAGACAGATCACTTCTACGATTGATACTCCAACCTACAAATTATCCAAATATCTGAATAAAATTTTATTTAACGTAACCTCGAAATCTGAATATATTCTTCGGAATTCTTTTGGTCTTGTAAATGAAGTTAAAAATATGGACATTCCTCCATTGTATTCAGTGTTTAGTTTGGATGTCGTTGAACTATATCCTAGCATTCATCAAGAGCTTGTGATAGAATATGTACATGATAGGTGGGACGAGATCGAAGAATTTACTGATATTGATTTAGAGCAATTTATACAAGGAATTAATCTGTTTTCAAAATTCGATATTTTGCCATAATAGTGTAATTTATAAACAGATAGATGGGTCACCGATGGGGTCAAGCATAACTAGTGCCCTAGCAGATTTAATTTTACAAAAAGTTGAAAATTAGATCATACCTGTTACTCGCCGCCGCACACCGCTTAGAACGATTGACTTTTTAGGTGGGTACATTACGCTCTTAAGTTATACCAATCTCCTTGGGTATATCGCCCTTACAAAATTGGACGAATTCATAATCTGCAATTTTTTTTCTTTAATTGGTTGACCTATAGTACTTGCTTAAATAACTGCTTTTGACGATTCATTTAGAAAAAAATAACACACATTTCTCATTTTACATCATTCTAAACGCATTGATATTGGTTGATTCCTAAGCATAATTTTAAACTTAAACCTAAAATATGAAGTTTGAAAACTTTAGATTTAAAAATACGCTAAAATTTCACAGTTTAAACGCTTCCATTTGTATATATTGACCCAATATTTCTCACAAACTTAAACAAAACTTAAACTTTAAACCCTAACTTTTGTGAATGCATCTTTAGTCGGCAAGTGTGATCAACTGTTTTGGCATCGTTACTAAAAGGAAACTTTAAAAACAAAACACTTAGCAACCATTGTTGGTCGAGTGCTTTAGTCTCGTTTTAAGTTAGTTATATTCAATCTATCTAAAGTTTTGCAAGAGTAACGAATGAGATAGCGAAAAGGCTGAAACAAATCACCGGTCCCACTCCATAAAATAATATTGCACACCATACAAAACTGCACTGGAAGCTGGCATTTTCTTATTGTCAAATTACTTGTTAATGTCAATCATACACAACTACTCCGTGGGTGTTCGGGTACACAAGCATCCACTATAAAAATTGAACGGGTGCTGCACATCCACTATAAAACATTCAAATGAATAAATAAAATATTTATTAATTATTTGTAGAGTTAAATTATCACCGCTTAGAAATAGTTAAATAATTAAAATAGGTTAATAATTAAAATTAAACTTAATATTTTATAATTACATTTAGCTGTAATTAGGCTGTTGTAAATAATTTGAAGAAATTTAGTAATTTACGCGCAAGGTTAAGAACGTACAGGTTGGCAAAAATTTACAGTTGTGCAGGTAACTACTGTAACAGTCACGTAGTTCAATTAAATAATATGATTAATTTGTTATTATTATTACCGTGACTGTTGCAATCACGGATCAGTAACCTGGGTGTCTTCCGCTGCATATTGCTGACTAGCAGCAAGCAGTGGAATACTACCAGCAAATTGCTGATACGATCAATCTGATTCGAGGGACATTTTGCTGTCTTCGAGGTAAACGTATTCATTCTCGATTCGGTTACCTCCAAGACCAGAACGCGCGGTTCGGCTGGTATTTTGTAGACAATCATTGTAAACTTTACTGTAAACTTCACTTATATAAATAATATAGACCCGTTTACGTTAACAGACTGTGTGTGTGTGTGTGTGTAATTCGAAACTACCCTTCCTACTTACAGCACGTCGTGGGACGACACCGAGATACAGGTAAGTATAAACTTGTTTATCTATTTATCATCCCGTATAATTCGGTACGTCGACGGGGGTTGTGCTTCATTGACACAACCCACTGTTACACTACCAGGCAGCGACACTATTTCCCATTGTAATATGCTCAGACAAAACATTACTAGACGGAGAACAACGGCGTTTGTTGTGAAGTAGAAAGGGTTAGAATAACTTGGTGATGAGACGGGTGCGCGGCAAAGAGCTAGTACCACTTGGTGTTGTGTGGGTTGCATTTTTGTTGATGACAGTTATCAGACGCGAGCATTTTATTTATTTAAATACAAACGTGCGTATACAAAACACTTAATATGTCAAAAACTAACCTTTACTTTGATGTATGAAAAGTAAGTAATTGAATATAAAAATAACTATACAAATGTTTGCAACTCGTATAACGACAAAGGGTACTGACTCCTTGCCGCGCACCCGCCTCACCGACAAGTTACTCTAACTCTTTCTACTTCACAACACTGCATTGACTTGAATACGGCAGAATTTGTCTACTTATGGTTGGTCTGAGGTAATATGTATTACAACTAACGCCACCTGGTATTCATAAAACATGCTACCAAATTTTATATGCACGTGGCACACCTGAGTAGCATATAATCAGAGGCGAATGAAAAAAATTCGGTCACTGTTTTGAAAAACGTTTTTTCACGGTTTTCATAATAGATATTAATTATTCTTTTTTGACAGTTGTAGAAAAAATGTTGTTACTATTTCGTGGACGAAATTCGTGATTTATAACGCTGTTATGGGAATTTACCCCGTGTGTTCAGAAATATTAATTCTGACACAAGATTTTATTTGTTACGGAAAATCACTCCGTTTGTTTCCGCTGCTACTGTGGTTGATGTTAAACGTACTCTTAATTGTTCATTTATACATATATTTACACACAATAATAATAATAATACATATATACAAAATGAAAATATGAAATAGTACTAGTGATTTAGTGAGTTTGAATTTTGAGCTCGTGATGTAGAGATTTAGAGTTTGAGATGATTGTAGAGTGTTGTGTAATATTGAATGAATAATTGTAATCTGTTTCTTCGTGATTTTTGAGAAAACAAGTAAACTATTGACCAACCCTTAAAAAGGAGGGGTTGTCAAAGATGACCAATAGGATATAGTACCACCCACTTGGGAGGTTGACATTGGTCGTTGGAAATTTGGAAAGGGAATGATCTGGTCGAGGTCACAAGAGTAATAATTTTGGGTTAGAACTCAAGGATTCTTAGAACAAGGGATGTCGGTAAAAAGGTTCAAAGAGACATAAAAATGTAGGGAAGGCTACATGACGGGTAGTCGTCTTAGAAATTGCGAACAAAGAGAAAATATAAATTTACAAAAGTACAAAAGTGTCAAGTATCTTTACAAGAGTGTCACTAGCAATTTATGGGTATACTTAAACTAGTAGAATATAAGAAATGGCTTGAATATTTTGAACAATGATGAAATATAGAATACTTATGAACTAAAAAGAAATTATTATACTTGATTATTATAAACTAACTTAAATAAATAAAACGTTATGGGGCTATTCCATAACAACGCGTTCGAATGACTTTTTTGTCTCGATCAAGCAGTCTCAACTCACATAAAAAAACACTCATTTCGCGCACTTAATACAAAAATATCTATTAAAAAACTAGTTTGTAACTATCAAATATTTAAATACTAAATATATATCATCATGCCTCCCACGCATTACTGGGTATGGCCCTCTGCCGTAGCAGAGCATTTAAAGTAAGTTCATATAAAAATTTATATAATTATGAATACTTACTTCATTATTTAATATATTTCCGAACTTTGTTTCCATTTTTGTAAGTTCTTATCATAATTAATCATAAGTTCTAGTTATAATTGAAAGACCACAAGCTAGAGTGGACACATATACAAGAACATAACCGCGTCTGATTGTGTGTGTTTTTCAAATCTAATAAATCATGTAATGGACCGTGATCTACATGTTAATCACGAAAATTTTATTCACATATTTGCCGCGGAGTAATACCATTTACTCGCGCTGTATGTACTGATATAAATATACGAGATAATTCTGTATAAAAGCCTAAAAGCCTTTCGTACCATCTTTGAAAAATGTTAACCTCGGGATCACTCATTCACATATTTTTCCACAAAGGGAAACAAAGCAAACATTTTTATTTTATTTTATGTTTCCGCCAGCTATAAATATCCCTGCTTCATGCACACGTATCAAGCTCGTCTCGATGTTGTATCTTTTCCACCTCATCTCATGTACACTGCACACCACAGGAATCAATATCCTAAAAATAGCGATGCTCTCTAGAGTGAATAATACAGCCATGTTCAATCGACCAGACGATAGTATAGTCATCGTCTTACCAAGTGATTCACTCTCACTCTTGTAAATCATACATAAGGCGTGTTTCTTTGGACTGTGATTCGTAATCAAAGTGATCAAATTTAACATGATTATGAAGAATCATGTTTCTTCGTTCGTTATTCGTTATCCCTACTCTTTCGTTTTGTGATCACGAAACGACAATCCCCCTACCCTTCTGAATCATACTTTTTCTATGATTCTGTTGATAGATTCACATCGAAGGTTTAAAAATGGCGTCTGATGATAAATTTATGTGCTCTATTTGTGGAATTAAGGGAAATTGGCTGTTTCTGGAAGAATGTTTAAATGGCTTATATGGACACTCATTTATGAAATTTTAAAATAGGTTAGTTTGTGTATTTGACATTTGCAGTTATTTTAACGTTCATACTATAGGATCGCGTCGATCGGGTTGGATTTGAATCATTATTTCTGTACGATGTTTTCTTCAGTATCATATTTAATCATGATTCAAAGCAATCACGATCAAAGGAATCATGATTTAGAAAATCACAATCACAATCCAAAGAAACACGCCTTTACAGTCATGTAAAGTCTCACACAATGAAGTTCGTCACTATAGTCAAAAAAGGTAAATTAGTGATTAGTATTAACTTTTTAAAAATGTTGGATCAAAGTTTCAAAAATTGTATTAGTGAAATGTTTTAAGTTTATAATGTTGTGCACAGTGATGTCAGAGCTTTGCAATCTCTTTTCAACCTTTTCTTTCGGACGTCCATTCTATTCAAAATTCTTTTTACTTTTAATGTCTCACAGATAAATTTTAAAATTATCGTTTTCTTTACGTCGCTAAATACAGAATTGACAGTTGAGTTTATTTTAAATACCTAGGTCGCTAATATTTATTTACCGTATTTTGCGGACTATGACGCACCTTTTTACATAAAAAATGGACTCAAATTTTAGTTGCGTCTTATGATCCGAAGGTAACATTAAAATATTTTTATATATAATTGTAAATGACTTAAAGTCAGGTGAATGTTAATTAAATTTGAAAAAATCAACTTGCCTCCGCCAGGATTTGAACCCGGACCTTCCACATGGGCCGCGAACGTCCTACCACTTTGACCACAGAGGTGTGTCTAAATGCTGGCACTGACAAGCGATTTTTTCTATGTGTCGATTGTTTGTAAATATCAAATGTGCGAAATTGGTTGCTTCGACAGTGCACATGATATACGAAAGTGGTAGGACGTTCGCGGCCCATGTGGAAGGTCCGGGTTCAAATCCTGGCGGAGGCAAGTTGATTTTTTCAATTTTAATTAACATTCACCTGACTTTAAGTCATTTACAATTATATATGAAAATAAATAATATTAATATTTAATATTTGAAGTTTCGCTTCATTGTGTCATCCGTTTCGTATATCATGTGTACTGTCGAAGCAACCAATTTCGCGCACTTGATATTTACAAACAATCGACACATAGAAAAAATCGCTTGTCAGTGCCAGCATTTAGACACACCTCTGTGGTCTAAGTGGTAGGACGTTCGCGGCCCATGTGGAAGGTCCGGGTTCAAATCCAGCCTGTTCCAGGGCAATAACATTCACATTCTAACACAAACATTTAATACTCAAATCTGTAATGTCTCAATCATAACCGCATTGTAAATAACCATTACCATTTCGTTTTAGCCCTAAGTTAGTTTTAAGAAAATAATTGTTTAAAGTGGGTTTTTTGTATTTTTTCCCATAAAATTAATTCAATATTTTCATCTCATGTCACTCATACTCATTTCATTATCGTCAAATATTTAAAAATTGTTTATGTTGTACGTCATCACTTAGCTAGTAAGGCATGGTATGCCAGGAATAGTTTATAAGTTTAGATTTAAAAGTGCTAGAATGTATTTCCCTTGCCATGCGTAAATCCGATCGCGCTGTCCATAGCGCTGCGATGCTGAGGGTATCCGCAAATCCATGTGGATTGAGATACACCTCAGCATACAGTGCGGTTGGCTGCCGAGAGGTCAGTTACGCATGTGCAGGGAAAATTAGCGCAATGTACTGTACATAAATAAAACAATAAAGGTCTTTAAACAAAAAAAAAACGTTCGCGGCCCATGTGGAAGGTCCGGGTTCAAATCCTGGCGGAGGCAAGTTGATTTTTTCAAATTTAATTAAAATATTTTTTTCAATAATTGTCTCTAAATTCATTTAAAAATTTTATGCGAGAAGAGTGGAATAAATGGATGGCAAAGTCAAATCATGATGTCACCGCAACAGGACGTATGTAACGACCAACAATTTGAGTACTTTGCACATGGGTGAAAATTCATGGGAAGCTGTGAAAGAAGAGACGATTATAAAGTCATTTAAAAATGCGGAATAAGTAATGCTATAAGATGGTTCTGAAGATGACGCAGTTTTTGAAAGGAGTGACAACAATAGTTGAGACGAAAATAATACGAACGGTAACATTAACGAGATGAGTGATAGTACTGTAACCGCACCAACTTTGATGATGGATAAATTAATCTTAAAATAATGGCACGCAATTCTGTAATTTTGTGATCGTCTAGTATAATCAATGATTATTTATGGACCTACGTTGTGTTTACCTACGTTGTGTTTAAATATCGAAGAATGTAACCTGCAAAATGTTCGCCATACGAAGTAGCTGTCAATGATGGGGAAATTCGAGAAAGGTTGCTTTGAT
The DNA here is from genome assembly GCA_911728475.2 of Pterostichus madidus. Taxonomy (NCBI): domain Eukaryota; kingdom Metazoa; phylum Arthropoda; class Insecta; order Coleoptera; family Carabidae; genus Pterostichus; species Pterostichus madidus. The sequence goes on along the minus strand of OU452316.1, from coordinate 22,600,961 downwards.
TGAAAGATAAAGATTCCTTCCAATAGACATGACTATGACGTCATATCTTGTGCATTTATTGAAATTCAAGTAATTAAAGAAATATCATTTATTATATCAATTTAGAACGAACAGAGTGATTTTAACACAAAATTCTGTCGTGAAATAAATAGTAAATTAGCTTGCTGGTATCTACCTTACGCAAGGGGGAAAAACACGACAAAAAACCCCAAGCAGAGAGACAAAGCCAATAATCAAATATTATCAAAATCAATTAATAATGTTTCTGATACAATTATATTACATACTTTTATATGTCATTTAAAACAGACAGAATCTATACTTTAGACTCGTCACAATAATTTATTAATGCATCAATAGCTTTGAATGATTGTTACTAATATTGTTGGTTTTGAATATGATTAAATATGAGTAATCAATTTTAAACAATATGGGGGGTTTCCTTAATAGGTAACCAATGTCCATCAGAGGAGTTTCCTTAATAACAGGTAACGAATGCCCATTGCTAATTTATTGTTATGTTAGTTTTACTTTAAGAATTAATAACAAATACTTGATCAGGTATATTTGTGATAATCCAGTTTTATATCATTGTGACTATCTTTCAGTATTCCAATTTATATTTAACAATTACATTGCATAATTTTATAATCAGAGAATGATAATTTATTGAATTTAATATCCTAGTTTCGATATTGGTTGCTACTCTTGTGAGAAAGTAACAATTCCAGCAGCCATGGCCGAGCAAGAGCGCTTGGATATGAGGAAGGTGTTCAGCAGCCATGGCCGAGCCAGAGCGCTTGGTTATGGGGTAGGTGGAGGATACGGATAATTTAACCTCTCGTTCAATAGGCATAGAGCCAGAGTAGAGTCTCGTTAGAGACTCCTGGAGACCTATTCTGTGCACAAGTCAACATGGCGATAGTGACAAAATTGATGACATCAATAAACTGTATGCAATCCGCATATTGTGACTCAGCCCAGTGACATTATAGTAATTTTTGTTTTGGTTATAATTCTTTTAAGTTTATATTGGTGACAATGAAATTTCATTTTATTTTCAAATATGACAACTTGTTGGATGCTATTTTATTTCTTTGTTCATTGCAAGCTGTTTCTGAGTAATAATCCGGTTTATCGAACAGAAAAATCAGTAATACTTGTAATAAAACCTTATCACTTTTTACTGGTGATTGAAGCGTGGTAAGTAAAAGTTTTAGTAATGGAATGTGCATAATTGTTAAATCTTTTATTTATTTTCAGCAAAATGTAAGACGAAAACAAACAAAAATATCCAGGGATCAGAAAGAAATGTTAGTGTCCTTCATGGAGGATTATCTTGATTTTGCACGGGGCCGATTATAATCTACAGAAGGACGGCAAACTTTTAAAAATCTGTTTATGATTTTGAGCCAGCTATTAAATAGTACAGGTGGAAAACAGAAAACTATTCAATAATGGCAAAGAGTGAGGAAATATAATACGCAAAATATGTAATAATCTATAATTTGAATTTTTATAAGCCGACTTGGACAGATATAAAACTTAAAGAGAAAAATGTCTGCCATGAAGGCAAGTCAGAGAAAAACTGGAGGCAGTCCAATGACAGAAATAAAAATATCTTATTTGGATGATCGTGTCATCAAAATATTGTCCGAATAATATATGTTTAAAATTGATGATCCTGAAAATATTTCTTTAGAAAGCGAGGGAGTAAGAAAAGAAAGTAATATTTTATTGGATGTTGCTGGCCCTTCTGGACTCCGAGAAATATCAGTAAAAAGAAAAAAAGCATTGCTTTTAGTTGGGTGAAAAATGCTCAATTTTTAGAGGGGACAGACAAGAAAACGAATGTAATTTATAATAAATGTTTCATTATTTTTTTTATTAATAATTTATGAACTTTACAGATACCGGATGTACTTATAGATGATAAGGAAGAAGACGAAGCAATTTTAATGCCTCGCAGGAAGTATTCCCACTGAATGACGATAATTATAAATAATATTCATTACTCAATGGTGCTACGTGAAAAATTTTAATATTATGGTGACAGAATAATAACAAAGTTATCCTCTAAAGAAGGCCGATCAAGTGTTGCAGCGGCAGCTACAAAAGTGCTGAAACAGATATTAAAATCGATGGGCTCTTAAGTGAAATTGACAAAATTAAATAAGAATATTGAAACACTTATTCAACAAAATAATCAATCCATGGATAACAGGGTTGAAACAAATAACATATTGGAGCGAATTGCCCTAGCGTTAGGACAATACCTTTAAATAATTACTAAGTTGTATATTTTTATTATAAGTTGTATATTTTTATTATAAGTTATATATTTTTATTATAAGTTCTATTTTTTTATTGTAAATATTTATAAATAAAAAGTTTTACAATGTCTTTTGTTTTTCATTAATACGCCAAATTATAAAATAAAGACAAAAAGTCAATTAAGACACAGTTCCACATCGTAATTGACTTTTTGTCTTTATTTTATTTAAATTGCTGTCATGCAGTTTGCGATTCTGTCGGTAGATGGCACCACGGGTTGCTCCTTAGCTCTCATGTCTTGTCTACCGGCGTAGTTACTTTAACATCAGTCAGTTCAGCTTGTAAAAATATCACAGTTCACTAGTCCCTAGTTGGTCTAGTTGGATAGTTGATCACACCATACTGATGAGTCCCTAAAGGACGAAACGCGTCTATGGTTAAAGCTGAACTGACCAGCAGTTTGATGATGACCTGATAAGTTGATTCAAACGTGCTGTAAAAATTTTGGAATTTGTGACAAGTGATGGAAATTTTGTTTTCCTATTTTTCTTATTTACGCCAAATTATATTCTTAAAGAGTTCCAAAACCGCCTGATTACTTAGACGATAATTGGACATAAATTCAACATCGCTCACTGACAATGGATCTTGAGCGTCTGTTATATTTTTTTTAATAAATGATCCACATGAATTCTGTTCTCGTTCTCAAGTTCTTCTATTACAACCAGTACTCTATACATAAACGCAATTGTACTCGAACAGCCCAAATAATTTAAAATATTTTCTCCACTCAATATACTAACTTTTTAAAGCAAATACTTTTAATATTTATTTATTAATTTAGGGCCGAGATATCTAGGTTCTCGTAATAAAATTATCTGTCTAATTAACAAAAAATATCGCATCGAAACTATTAAATTATATGAACTGTCAATTTGGTATGTGCTATTTTTTGTTTTTAGACAAATAAATTTATAGGGCACTTCAATATCTCTCCCTTAAATATAATTTATGTTAGTAATAAATGCTTATATTTACACTTAACTATAAACGAAAATTAAGTATATTTAAACAAAGCCCGCCAATATAAATATGTTTGTCAAAACTCAACATGTGCGATCACGTGATACACAAGTCGCTAGTGACTAGCTCTAGACACCACCAACGGAGGTAGTGTCTACGAAGCACTGCGAAGTCACTTGATATGACGTCACTCACTACTAGTATACATAGTTCACCGCTAGAATGCGCTTCAAAATGCCACCATGGTGACTGGTGACTTGTGCACAGAATAGGTCTCCAGGAGCCTCGTGAGAGCCTCCTCGATTACGACAAATCATGCAGTTTATATCTAGTGGTTGCCTTCTCGTTCCTGCACCCCGAGGACCTATGATGAGTGCGTCCTCTTCACCTCTTCTCCGAAGATGGCGTGGGTTCTCTTCTGCACCCCGTCTCCGAAGATAGCGTGGGTTCTCTTCTCACCCCGTCTCCGAGATGTCATAATGTAGCGTCATGTACTGTTTAATATCGTTCACACCTTTCTGAACCAAAGAAGAACCACACATCTCTATATCGCACAGATTTCAAAATACCACAACCCTAGATTCCAATGACTGTGATTCCGTACCAGTGGCGTACCTAGTATTCTTACTCAAACCTTTGTTAGAACCAAATTATAATCTAATTGTGAATATTCTCATTGGCGCATTTTCAATAACCTCCATGGTTAGATAAAATATTTTTATAATAATCGTACTTAATTACCAACGCAAGAATACGATAACGTCTTTATGGTAACTTTCGATACGCCACTGCAACTGCAGCCTTGAAATTTGTGAACATCCCTTCAAAAACAATAAACAGAGCACACGCCCGAAGCGTCGGCTGGACGGCCCGCCAGATGTTGTAAACTCAAGTACCTAGGAATTCTCTGCAGACGTACAAAAAATGTAAAGAGACAATATTTATACATTCTTACATATTAGTAGCGTTCGATTTGCACCAAATCTCAGTTAATCTCACCTCACCTCAGTTTGACAGCTTTTTTGTGCTGTTCTATTTGCACTGACATAACTGACATCAAGTGAGACACTCACTTCCCCCCTTGCCGATGCTGCACTACCTATTTCACTGGTGCGTACTGAGATTTTCTACTCAGTTAGAGTGGGGGTAGAATTCGTTATGTTTTATTTGTAGTTTGAATATTTGGAAGTTATTTAATATTTTTTTTAAATTGTACATGTTATTATAAATCATGTCTCACAGCTAACTGCCAACAAAAACATCAAGCAAATCATGTGTTGTCCGCGAAATGATACTACAACGTTCGTCACGTAACCGACTCAGTTCAGACCTGTCAAAACCCGTTCGATTTGTCATCTCATTTCAGACAATCTCAACTCAGTTGAAATGAACTGAGGTGAGATTGTTTGCAAATCGAACGCTACTATTATGTCATAACGATATCAAATGAACAATACAGTTCTGGCCAGAACGTTGTATAACAATAAGTAAATAAAATAAATTTGATATAGATGCGTGCCGTTACAGTACCGAGAGTGAAGATGAACTGAATATTGCTAGTACGAGTTTTGTTAATAATAAATAAAAAATATGTTCCGAAAGTAACATTAAAATATATTTTTTCTAAAAATCATCTTATAAATTTGAGGTGCGTCTTATCGTCATAGTCCGAAAAATACGGTATATCTTAAATTATGAATATCTTACATAGGTAAAATACATACAAACAAAAATTTTATTATATAATAATATAACCTCAAAAACACGCCGTTTTTTTTTAGAAGATATTCTAAATCTTCCCACAATAACTGTTTTTTTTTAATTATTATTTTTCTAAAATATTTTGATGACTCGTCATACAGAATTTTATTCGCCTTTAAAAATTATATTTTTTTTCTGTCCATTTTTTTAAAATTTAGATCAATCAAAATGTATGACAGTGACAGCTGATAGATCATGGTCGGTAATAAAGATTGTAATGAGAAATTCAAAACACTGATTTCTGATTGTCTAGCGGTAAGAAATGTTGGTAAAGTAACGTAGAATGATGAAAGTTGACCATTTTTTGCATTGGTTATCTTACCTTGCTGCTTGCATTGCGTAAATATAAATGGTTGTACTTCAATAACAAATTTTAACTTGTTGCCTTACCTACTACTTTTGTGTTACCTCTTGCGTTACTTCATTATAAATCCAGAGTAGATAAACAGGAGGGTTCCGGGACCATTACACCTAAAAAGGCAACCCGCAATACAGGTGGTTGGCTACGGGTGGTTGCCTACGGTTCAGGGGTCATTGTCCTTGATGTAGGTCATGGACCCCAGGTCATTGCTCTGGTTCCCACTCCGCACCCCGATCCCCATCGAGATCATGGTCACACTCCTCCCCCAACGAGATCATGGTCTAAGAATAGGATTTGAAGTCATGTCTAAAAATAGATTTGCAGCAAAAAATGTCACTGTCTAAAAAAATTTGAAGTCATGTATAAATATAAATTTGAAGTTGCAGCGGTAAAAAATTAACACGTGTTCGCATGATGGTAAAAAATTAACACGTGTCTGCATGATGTCGAGGTCTAAAAAATACGAAATCAGGTCTAAAAATAGATTTGCAGCTGTTGTTGATAAAAAATAGGTGGGAAAGCGTATCCAAACAGGTTCTCAAACTGTAAAAATATTTTTTACACCCATTTGTAGCTATATATTTTGTTTTTTGCGCATTTTGTTTTAGTTACGTGTTGTATCTACAAGTAAAATGAGTAAAGAGACAGTGACCTCGACATCATTCAGACACGTGTTAATTTTTTACCATCATGCGAACACGTGTTAATTTTTTACAGCTGCAACTTCAAATCTATATTTAGACATTCAGTGAGTGGGGGGTGTGACCTTGATCTCGATGGGGATCGGGGTGCGGAGTGGGAACCAGAGCAATGACCTGGGGGTCCATGACCTACATCAAGGACAATGATCCCTGAACCGTAGGCAATCACCCGTAGGCAACCACCTATATTGCGGGTTGCCTTTTTAGGCATAATGGTCCCGGAACCCTCCTGTTTATCTACTATCCAGCTTAAAATTAAACTGCTGATTATTCCATTTGTCATGTAAAATGCCAAAAATTACTCGCCACCACTTTTTTTACTCGTGATTCTTATTAAAAAATATATAATTAGACACTTATTATTTTTGGTTTTGTTTTATTTGTCATTTTACAACATATGGACCATTTTAAAACAGATTGGTTTGTATGCACTGATATTGGAAACTTGAATTATTTGCTATTTTACAAAACGATAAGTTGTCCTTAATAAAATATTTACAAGATAAGAAACTGATTGCATCGCATGATGGTTCCGTTGGGCTTTATACAATCTGATTCTTATCGCTGGCGATAGTAATCATCATGATAGGAAAAAGTATTTTTGAATTCATATTTAGATGATATGATAAGAATTCTTTTGATATATTTCATGATAATATTGTTAAAATTTATGAGCCGCGGGCTGCTAATTGTGACGGCACTTTTATTTCAAACTTTGTTCTATGTTCCAAATATTATTATTTATCGGTTTTAATACTTACACGTTTTTGAGATACATTTTTAATTCACTGGTTTATTTAGAATTTTTTAGTGACTTTTAGAATTTACTATGTAAAATTCAAAAGTAAACTATTTAGCAGTTTTCCCAAAAAATTATTGTTAAAAATTTAAATAAGTAAAACGAAATATAGATGTGCTAAATGGTTTAGGTTAGTAAATTGTATTACTGGTAATTGAATCTTTGAGAAAAATGTATATATTATTTTTTCCTAACGGCCCAAATACGATTAAAAACAAATAAAGTATTTTTTGTACTCGCAGCATTCAAAATAATGTTTACATTACCTTGGGAACAGATGGAAAATTTAATTTTGTGCACTAGTGCGCAAAGTAATTGAAAAAACATCAATTTTTTATGATTCTAAATTTTGATTATTAATTTTATTTACGTATATACATACATTTTAAGGAATTTATAAAAGAAATAGAGACGTTAGCTTATAACGCCATTAAACAGACATATATTAACAAGCTTTACAAGAAGAAATAAACAATTTGTTTTCAAATAACAAATGTCAATTCATAGCATACTTAACTGTCAATATAAATTCACGCTTCAAATTTAATAATTTTCCTCAATTGTCAGGTATATAATTTTTGCTTATTACAAAAAGCATTGTACAAAACTCGTGGTCGAAGACGTCAAATGCACCATTCGTGCAAATTGAAGCACTCGCTTCGCTCGTGCTTTAAAATTGCGCTCATGTGCAAAGTATGTCTTCGCGCACTTTTTATGTAAATAGCTATTAAATCTTGCTTTATTCATATTTTTATTGAAAATTACGAGTATTAATTTTTTTGTGCAATCAGACGCGAATTATAATAATTCGTCGACGCAAAAGAGGCCGTGATATCCAAAGTCGTGACCGTTGCTATAGTAACAACCCTTAAAATAAAAGTCACTTTGATACTTGGGAGTTTCCATGACAGTTATTATTATAAAAATGATGATGAACTCTTTTAAAATAGTTATTTTTATAACAAGTGTCGAAAAAGGCTCGTTACGTGCAAGTGCAGAATTTAACGCACGAGGCTTGCCGAGTGCGGAAATCTGCACGAGCATGTAACCTTTTTCGGCACGTGTTATAAACAACAGATTAGATATACTGCAAATTAAGGTTACGTTTATAAACGTCAAAATATACTACTGCATATTTACTAGCGCTGGTTCAACGTATCTTCTTCCATAAGCGTTTGTGGTCAAAATATGAATTCCGCGCTCGGCGCGAAATTTAAATCGCTGTCAAAACAATATTCTTTTGACAGTTACGTAATGAAGCACTTTCCGCACTAGTGTTTCTTTGCTTTCGGAAACGCGCTTGGTCTGCATTCATCTACTTTCCATACGTAACCAAGGCAATTATAGTTACGTAATAACAAAGAAATCGCACAGTTGTAGGAAAATTAGATTTTTCCTTAAATAAATCAATAAAATATTTTGCGGCGCCATTTTGAAATTATGCTTGATGCACCAATCTTTAAAGTCACTGTAATTCTTTTCATACTGCTGTTTAGATTTTCTCCATAAAATGTGCGATTTCTTTGTTATTATCTTACTATTATTAGGGGTGGAAAGGAGACAAATGCAAATGCTTTTCTGTAAAGTCTATAACTTGAATATCAAGGCATCGTAAAATTAGTTGGAGATATAGAAATTTCGAGGGTAAGAAAAAAACATATCTATTACACACATGTTTCATTGCGTAGAAAATATGTGAATTTTAAACATTCTAAAATGTAGCTGTAACTTATTACCACCGCTATACATAATTTTGTGATTTCCTGCTCCACTAATTATTTCAAGCAAAAAACTTGAAAAATTAGACTTAGGGCATAAAATTTTGCATCTAAATCAATACATAAAAGTAATTTTATATGCTTTGTAACTGCACAAATAAGATCTAAAAAAGACGAGAAATTCATCAAAATTATAGATAGCCATTGAATTGAAACAAAATTAAACAAATGTTTGACGTTTTATCTGTCAAAACTCTCTTGATATTAATACAAAGAGATTATTTTGACACTTTTTATAGAAAACGTCAAACATTTGTTCAATTTTGTTCCAATTCCATGACTATCGATAGTTTTAAGTCAATATTCGTCATATTCAATTTATGCTGTTACAAAGCATGCAATAGTAATTTTTATAACAAGGGCCGAAAAAGGTTTGTTACGTGCAAGTGAAGAATTTAACGCGCACGTAACGCTTTTCGCCACTTGTTATAAACTAGTTATTTTTATAACAAGTGCCGAAAAAGGCTCGTTACGTGCAAGTGCAGAATTTAAATCTGCACGAGCATGTAACCTTTTTCGGCACGTGTTATAAACAACATTTTTCCTACAACTGTGCGATTTAGTAAATCACTAAAATATTATAAAAATTTATAAAATTTATAAAATTTTAATGATATTACATGACAACGATGTTTTACGGCGTTGCTATGGTTTGTTTGTTGATTGCTTGCACATTGTTCTACGTTATTTAAAAATATTTCACTAACGTCAAAATAATTTCTTCAAAATTATCTTGATTGGAATAGTACAGTGAGTGATTCTTCTTTATCATTAACACCTCCAAAGATAATTGAAGCTCCGGATCATACTATGTTGCATCTATTTTCGACAATGACAATCAACCTGCTGCTGGTACTTCTGAAGCTTCCGAAATTGTTACCAATAATATTACTGGTAATAATATGAACAGGTACGGAAGAAATCAATGTTTCTTTAGACATAAAAGTTTCCACTTTACATTATGTCAATATAAGCAACTGTAACAACTGTATTAATAATATACACAAACAATAAATATGAAGTATTTCACTTACTCTTTAAATAAAACCATTTATCGATATATTTTACTTTGTTCGGTTCTTTTTATTAATTGTCTACAGATTAGATATACTGCAAATTAAGGTTACGTTTATAAACGTCAAAATATACTACTGCATATTTACTAGCGCTGGTTCAACGTATCTTCTTCCATAAGCGTTTGTGGTCAAAATATGAATTCCGCGCTCGGCGCGAAATTTAAATCGCTGTCAAAACAATATTCTTTTGACAGTTACGTAATGAAGCACTTTCCGCACTAGTGTTTCTTTGCTTTCGGAAACGCACTTGGTCTGCATTCATCTACTTTCCATACGTAACCAAGGCAATTATAGTTACGTAATAACAAAGAAATCGCACAGTTGTAGGAAACATATTTTTCCTACCACTATGCGATTTAGAAAATCACTAAAATATGATCAGAATTTATAAAATTTTAATATTACACGAGAACGATGTTTTACGGCGTTGCTATGGTTTGTTTGTTGATTATTTGCAACATTGTTCTACGTTATTTAAAAATATTTCACTAATTTCAAGATAATTTCTACAAAATCGTTTAGATTGGAATACTACACTGAGTGATTCTTCTTTATCATATACATGTTGGATCTATTCTTGACAATGACAATCAACCTGGTGCTGGTATTTCTAAAACCGCTGAAATTGTTGTCAATAATATTAGTGTTAATAATATGAACAGGTACGGCAGAAATCAATGTTTCCTTAGACAGTACAAAAGTTTCCACTTCAAATTATGTCAATATAAACAACTGTAACAACGTGTTATTAATATACACAAACAATAAATATTATGTATTATACTTACTATTTAAATAAAACCATTTATCGAAATATTTTACTTTGTTAATTATCATATTTAATAATGATATACTTGAGTTCTTGTCTGCTCAATGTGATGTGTACTGATTAGATATAAGTACTGCAATTTAAGGTTATGTTTATAAACGTTAAAATATATCACTGCTTATTTCTTCTTCTTTCGTGCTTGATATGAAATTTAAATCACTCTCACTTGTATTTTCTTTTGACAATTGCGTAAAGTACAAATGACTTTCGGCACTAGTGTTTCCATGCTTACAGAAACGCACTTGGTCTGCATTTGTCTACTTTCCATACGTAACCAAGACAATAATAGTTACGTAATAACAAAGAAATCGCACAGTTGTAGGAAAAACTAATTTTTTGTATTGATTTATATGCAGAACTTATGCTCTAAAATTTATTTGAAGCTTTTTTGTTGAAATATTTAAGGAATCAGGAAATTACAAAATTATGAATTTACATGTTAAACTTCTATATTCGCGAGTCACGATCACCATCCTGTATACTTGGTATTAACAAAAAGTCAGTATTCGAAGGTAGATCTCATTAGAGGATGCCCAAAAAACTACACAGATTGCATGCGTTGTGCGTGATAAAACAAAACTCAATCAATCTTGGCAACCGTTCACGAAAAAAAAACGTGGAAATATTTTGCGGAAAAGGTTCATTTTAACCATGACCATTAGGACATGTTATTGGAGTTACTTAAATTCAAGTTAGATACACGTATATAATAATACATGGCAATTTTACAAAACGTACAGGGAACAACAGTAAACTTCGACTTAAGAAAAATTTGGAATTGCGAAGGTTCGAGTTATGGAGTTTCGATTGTATTTATAAAACTGATCTTTATTTTAAATTTCTTGGTGAGGCACTGCCACCCCTGATGAGCCGCCTCTTCTATACGAGGTCATCATTCCACCTGAAGCTTGTCATCCATTTTCTAAATATCCTGTAATAATTAATTTACAAATATTAAATGAAAAGTATGAGGTAGTGGTATCGAGTCGGCCTGTGGATCCTAAGAACCCTGGTTCGCTCCCCACAGCCGACAAACATTTTCACCAATTTAAAATTATTCCTGTGGCTCCTCCACCACTAACATCTTTGGGGGCCGTGATTTTACGGCCGGTAACCGCACTTCCCGCGCATAAATACGAGGTGTTGTTATTAAATAACGAGATTAATACTTTTTTAACATTTTATTTTGATTCCGTACCTATTTACTTATTATCACATTCAATATACACCCCTCCTCTATCCCTAAAATGCTCCATGTGAATTTTCTATTGTTCGAAACAGTGCTGGAAGTCTTCCTCTGTCATCTCCTTCAGAACGCGTGCCGATTTCACTTTCAAAGCTCAAATCTTGTTGCTATTAAGACAAATTTCACCTTTGGAAACAGATAGGAGTCGCACGGTGCAAGATCTGGCGAATAAGGCGGATGGTCCAACACTAGAACGCTGTACTTGGTTAGAAATCTCTTGACAGACATTGCGGAATGAGCCAGCGCATTGTTTTGATGGATAAACCATGACTTGTCCTTCCACAATTCGGGTACCTTTTTCAATAAATTATAAGTTTCAGTAGCAGTTTTGCCAAATTTCATGTAAAATTTCACAACAATTCGTTGCTCTAATGTTGCACTTAACATTTTTTCGGCGAAACAAAAAATAACTCTAATTAGAACGAATGCTACGGCTATACGGATTTGTTTACAGATGTGAGAGGTACTGCATTCGAAAGAGAAAGCTTCACGCTAAAAAGCTGACGGTCGCTGGTGTTTGGCGCATGCGTACTTCGTCTGTAGCAGCATCAGTCTCGTTATTTAATAACCGCACCACCAATTTGAGGTAAAGTATTCTCAACAAAGCCGAACTGACAGCTACTAAATAAATATATGTAAATAGTAATGTGCACAGCAAGCTGATGTAACAGACCTCATTCGCGTTTGTTATGATTTGTTCAAATTTGAGAATTTTCTATAAAAAAAAAAAATGGTTAGTTAGTATTTGTTTTGTATGTAGTTCTTAGAAGTATTTGTCCGTTAGATTTGGCGAGAAATCAGTTACTGTAAAAATATTAGTTTAGTTTCCTTATAACGGGAATTGCTCTTGCAAGCAATTTTGAGAACTTCTTTAAGTATTGTCTAGTCCTTAAGGCTATAAAAACACAGTAATTGTAAATTCTCGGTCTCACTCTCTCGTCAAATGTGGAAGCATTTAGTTGATAGTATGAAGGCTCTAGAATTGCAAGCTGTTTTAGTAAATTGATTTTAGTTTGTTTTTAAATTAAGCGTATGTGAAATAAATATTGGTTGCGCTGTAACAGATCCAAATTGAATTGATTGTAAACTTCATTCCTTGTATGAAAACGATTACGTCATTTGTGGACGAGGTTAGCATAGATACGGTGAAATATAGGTATATATTTTTATTAATATTATTCGTAAAATAGATTAAAAGGATTACAGGCTTAATTTGTTGAAAAGATGTACAAAAAATTGAAAACACAATTTTTAAAACATTCTTTTATTCATAAGCGACGTTTCGGCCATAATAAATTTTAATAAATTTTTTTTAATAATTGTACAATGTAACTTCAGTTTTATACTCTTGTTTTGGTAAGTTTTTATTACAATTTAACTGTTCAAATAAATTTACAATTTTATATATTTTTTGTAGCTTGATAATGGCCAGAATTTTGGCCGAAACGTCGCTTATGAATAAAAGAATGTTTTAAAAATTGTGTTTTCAATTTTTTGTACATCTTTTCAACAAATTAAACCTGTAATTCTTTTAATCTATTTTAAAAATTATATCTTTTCGGCTTATTTAAAAATAATTAAAAAATATTATTCGTACTTATGCGAATGACATTAACGTATGTTTTAATAAGAAAAGACATAAGTTTAATATTTTTTCATGTTCTATCACATTTATGATTTTTATGAAAACGTATGACCGTTCATACTAACATGAAAATTTATATTTAGTTTGTTCATATTTGTTTATAAAATAAAAATGGAGACCTATGATTATGATTTTGTTATTTTCTCGCCTGTCATTTCTAAATTTGTGACATTTTTGACACATAAATACAGACTGAGAAAGAAATAAGAAAAGACTTGAAAAATTTTGAGTAATCAAATGCAGAAATTGTTTGTCATCTTCATGATTATTTTGCGCTGCAGTTATAGAATGGAGGATCTTTAATTAATTTAACTGTAGTACAAGAGGTAATGTGCATTGTATTATGGATTTTCATATAATATTTATTTATATATAATAATAATACATATAAAAATGTATATTTTTTTTAGTTTTATTTTACAAAATTATATATTTCGATATGCAGGTAATATTTTTCGTGCGTTAAGATACATTTATATTTGGTTTTTATCTAATATATTGCAAGATTTGGTTTCATTTATAAACTAATTAAAGTTTATGCAGTAATAAATATTTTAATTGTGATATTTAAATTTTAGGTTATGTTTTAAGAATGTCAATCCAATACCAATGTAAACGTTTTAACTACAAAATCTTGAATCACATGGATGCCGAATGTGACGTAATAGTTTTCATACAGGGAATGAAGTATAAACTAGTTTTAGTGACTATTGGATTATATAGAGTCACGGATTTAAAAGTAGATTATTTTCTATTATATAATTTTTTATTTCTTTTTGTTTTCATTCTATTAAAATTTAAACAGGATGTTCAACTTAGTTCTGCCAACATTTATATCTCGAGAACTATAAGAGCTACAAGATTGTTTAAATTAGCAAATAAATATCATTGTGTAAGTGTATTACAAAACTATTAACAAATTTTTTTCGACCAGTGGTTCTCAAAATACGCAGTGCAACGTCCTTATTTTAAATGGGAACCTATGTTTTTCATTTGCTTATTCGATTCAGATTTTTTTCTGAATTTAGCGATTACAAAGTTCAGTACCCTCAAATTATTTTTTTTGTGACGAAAATGCATATAAAATTGACATTAATTTCATTAAAATCACATAGTAATCAGCGCGCTATGACAGAAATAAATGAACAATTCATAATATTTTGTTTATTTGATTCGTTATTATTTGTCAATACAACCATTTTGTAAACAAAATTAATAAATTTTATTATTTAGTCATTTATTTCTTTCATAGCATGCTGATTCCTATTCGATTTGAATTAAATGATTGTTAATTTAATATGCATTTTTGTAAAAAAAATTGTAATATGAGGGTATTTATTTCGTAGTGTTTAACTGCAATTGTGTGAAATTCACTTTAAAAAACAAGCGCAGGGCGACGCTCCCTCCCTTTCTTATCTTTTTGTTTCATTTTCAGTTACTGCATTGTGTGGTCTTTTCTTTCATATATAAGTGCAGACTATCGCTTTCATCTTTTCTAATCTTGTAGATTCGTTGTTAGTTTCGTTATTAGATTCGTTGTTAGGAGTAAACGTGAGTAATTTGAGATTTTTTATGCATACGTTGTGTATGTTGAGGAAAGGAAATGAATGGTAAGTGAAAAGGAGTGATGTGATTGAGGGTTTGTTGTGTGATAATAATTTCGAGTGTAATAAATGAATGAGTTTATATGGAGTGATCTATGAAAGTGGTTGAAGTGAGGGTGGTATGTTTGGATGAAAATGTTTGACGATGACTGGTTGTTTGATGGGTGTGATGAGTGAATGTTTTATGAGTGATTTTAGGGTTCGTGCTACCCCATTTGTTGGGATATAGCGTGAAGATATGTATGTATGTATGTATGAATTCAGAAAAAGTACTAAATAGAACAATTAAATAAAAAAATAGGTTCCTATTTAAAATAAGAATATTGCACCCTGTATTTTGGGAACCACTAGTCAAAAATAATAATTTGTCAGTAGTTTTTTAATAGACTGACAAAATGCTATTTCATTGCTAATTTAACCAACCTTGTAGGTCCTATATAAGTTTGCTACAGTGTAAATTGTGTTGTTGTTTTGTTATTGACCATGCAGTAAGTATCGAAGTTTTTGTTTAATTGTTTAAAAAATATTCATTCCTATTTCTAATTAATATGCGTGTCGCAATCTAATATAAAACAATCTATTCACTTCTGCCCCCGGATCATGTAAATGTGAAAACGATATTGTGTTTTCACTTGAGTGAAAACGATATTCGTTATTCAATTAATCACGTAAAATTAGTCACGTTTTCAACTTCGGGCATTTCCGTGAACTCACTACGGTTTTCTCTAAACGATATCGTATTCTTAGTACCTTTTTATTTTTATGTCAAAAAACTTTGACAAGTAAAAATCAACATGATTTAATAAACATAAATTGTAAAAATAATAATGATTTAAGTATGTATATCAATATTATGTAGATAAAATTTATTCATATAAAACAATTCTTAGCTCTTTCTACATAATGCTCCCTATTTTTTCTTCGCCAGTTTTTGATAGTTCTTTTTTTTAAAGCGCTACTTTGCTTTTAGCCCTCTGCTTATAATCTGACCAAGCCTACAAAGTCACATGAATATATATTTTTTTTATATAATAATTGTCAAATTGCAATTATACTTTCTGCCACTATTGAACAGCTTTTATTGCACTGCCCAGCGCATTTAAGCATATGGTCAAGTCGCTCCACAGTTAATTAATTTTGGCCTGTCCTTAAACTGCTTAATACGTCCTTGTATCATTTCCTTATTTATTTAAAAATATGATACAAAGGTTACCCATATATCAGCCTTTCATGCCATTCTTGAAATTTTATTGTCCTGTAATATTAATTACTATAAATTTTATGAAAACATTAATCGTCAAATATTTTCATATAAAACATTAACATATTTCATTCTTTATAATTGATTTACCTTGATTTTTTTACCTGTGTCTAGTGCAAACGTCAAACTTCTTTAAATTGTGACATAGTAAGCACTAAGCAAAAATTGAAAAAAAAAGAAGAATTTTGAAATAAAGAACGACTTATAGAAATATAAATGAATTAAACAAAGATGTGAATAGTGAGTAACGTTTTCACCCACAATAAACATTGCGTTTAGAAATGACAATTTAACTAACGCAAAACAATATCGTTTTCGCTATTCATTTTTACATAATCGCAATTGACGCGAGTCACTACTATTCACTTCTAGTCATTTTTACATGATCCCACCCCTGATAAGTGTCTATATATGATGATATAGTTTTTTCATGGTTAATGCTGCTCGTTCTGTGCTTCCTATTCATATATTTGTCAGGATAAATATTAGACGAAGTACAGGGAATATGTACATCAGCTTTATAAAATATATAATTACAATGATTACTTTTAACCTTCCTCGTCTCTCGCCGGGTACACACTATCTTAAAAACTGGTTACAAAGTCACAGCACCCTTAATCACACGTCTCCTCATCCATCATCTATCCCAATATATTTTCACATTCGACATCACTCAGACGGACTCAGGGACACTTGACTATAATTTATTAGTTTAGAAACACAAACACAACCCCAAACATATCATTCTCACAATACTTCATACTTAATATTTTCTAAACCAAGGACTATAAAATGGCTAACACTAGACGAAACATACATAATTTTAACAATAATAGCCTAGCAATTAATAATGATTCATAACTTTAAAGCCGTTTGACACGATGCAATATTTTGTACAAAATTATCTACATAATTTTGTATTAAATTTTATTCATAAAAATGTTACAGTTTTCTGAACATTTTTCTGTAGTACTGTAAGCCACTGCTTCATGATTTTGTATATAATTCTATATAAGCGCTTGCGCACAAACTGTATCACAACCAGTGAAGTGAAATTATTTGAAGTCTCTAACAAAAAAAAAAATGACATACAAAATGGACAGGAATAGATTGAAAGAAATTCATTTAAAATTAATATTTTTGCTGTTGCCTATATAATACAAATAGTAGCAATAGACAATAAAAGAAGAATTACAAAGGAGAAAATATGGTGTAGGAATGGGCCTTTCAAGACTTTTTTGAATTTTTTATATATTAATCTACGTAATAAAATAATTATACCCAAATTTTTTTATTTTTTAAAAAAACTTGTATTAAGCATGATAAAAATATTTAAACTTTCGAATCAAATGAATATGACGTAGTTGCATCTTAGCTTAAAGAGAGACAGATAAGACAGAGATAAATAACACGTAACTTGTCGTTGTCAGTAGAATCCTCAGACAAAACTTAATTAGACGGATAACATCGGCTTTTGTTGTGAGTCAGAAAGGGATAGAATAACTGGTTGGTGAGGCGGGTGCGCGGCAAGGAGCAACTTGCATAACATCAAAGTGTACTCGCTCCTTGCCGCGCATCCGGCGGACCCTCAAGTTATTCCATTCCTCTCTGCTTCACAACACTGCATTGACTTGAATACGGCATAATTCGTCTAGTATTATACGTCATTGGTAGAATCGTAGAATGCTGAATGCTTATTTCTTCTTCGTCTTCTTGAGCACCGACAAACGTTTCAGATAAAGCTCTGTGATTGGCTTAATGCAACTACGTCATTGCAATATGGCAGTGCGAACGTTTTAAATGATTCAACTTTAACTTTCATATTTCAGCAATAAAGATATAATTTATGGTATGATTTTATATTGTATTAAATATGATGTACGATCAAGAATTTATTTTAATAAATATATATTAAAAAGCTCTACCACTTGAATCCCCCATTGGCTAAAAAGGCGAGAGGAGGTCAAATGAATCTTGCATTTATTGAATCACGAATTGAGAATTGAATTTATTTTCAATGCATTGAATTTAATTTTGATGTCGTTGATTATTGTTTCGGGTCTTTTTTCTTTTATTATGACTATAAAAATTCCAATGCCCGTGACCTTGCATGTTTATTTTTGTATTCTATTGATTTAATCAAACATAAACATAGATATTTTTGGTATTCTTCGATTTCTTCACTTCATCGTGAGAGCACGACATTTTGTAATTTAAAATTCACAAAAGAAAAAATTAAACAAGTAAAATCAGATGTAAATACAGAATCAAAAGCAGTGATGTAAAACTAGGTTATAATTAAACGTCAAATAGTAAACGAAAACGGAATAATTCACTACGCATCTCCACTGCGGAATTTCTGTACAAAATTTTGCTACAATATAGAATACGTTCTATGTAATTTTGTACATTTTTTTGATGATTTTTCACAACGTTATTTTACTGTATGTAACGGTATATTTTTTTGTTCATAACTCTGAAAAATGTACATAATTTTGTTGTCATGGAGCCGCCCATAACCCTTTTTTATTATACTTATATTTAATCAATTCTATATTATATTCTATATTATTATCTTTATTTCATTATCATAATTATTATTATTATTTACTTTGTTAGTTTTAAGTATTGTATATTTATTACTTTTTCTTACTTTTCATATGTAACCTAATTCCTAATTCCTATTGTCACATAACTTGTATTCAAATTTATTTATGTCAACCACTTCAAACAGTTTTAGTTCGAAAGTCATCTAGACTAATTTATAGTTCCCTTTAAAACCTACAAACATGTTAGTGTCAACCCAAATCAATTTTTATTGCTTACATATTTTTAAAATCACTTTTCCAAATTCTAACTATTGACAGATATTATCCAGACTTAGCCACTTAACTTCAATACTAAATTTTGACGCGTTTAAAGAAAGCAAAACCAAAGTTTTGTGCGTTTCGTAACACATTGGAATATGTGACCAATGAAATCCAAGAACGCCTACTAACGGGGGTAAAAACCCTCTAGTGGGGAGTAACCTCAAAGTTTATATAATTGCTAATTTTTAGAGGACTTGAACACTTGATCTCAAACTATCGACTTCTAAATTAAACATTTGATCACAGAATCAAAAACAGTTGACTTCTAAACTAAAAACTAAATTTCAAATTCAACTTCACTTTAAAACCAAATCATTAATATTGTAAATAGTATGTTGTAAATTGTAAATATGTTTATATAGGAAAATTTTACTATCCAACATTATTAAAATCCAATACAAATCCTATAACTAAATAAATATAAAGTACGTGTAGTGGAAATAAACGGGTCGTTTTGCCCATAACATTGTACAAAATAATGCATCGTGTCAAACGGCCTTTAAACACAACACTGCCACTAGTTTCATATTTTGTTTATAATACATTTACATGTGACAACCTGATATATTGCCACACGCGTAGTAAGTCAAATCTAAATATTTCTTGGTGTCTCGCTATCTGCGTGATTATTTATTAGTTGCGCGTTAAATTAATATCAGTTGTATAGAGTGTATCTCATTAAATTGGTGACATGTTCGTTTTATTACAGATACTCATATAAAATATAGCCTCGACTCATATACTACATTACAAGAATATCTCAATAAAATGTAAGCAACATTCCACACAACCTAATATGTACTCATATATCATCCCAAGAGCATGAGTTGACATTTTTCGTGAAATGTAATTACGAAACGAACATTTTAGAAATGAAGGCGTCTATGGGCGATGTTCTTGCATACATTTGTTAATTAAATTATCTTCTCCTTATCAGTTAATTAGTTAACTGTCGCGAATAACTAATTAATAAGGGACAGTCCGGTAATTGAGTTATTTTAATTAAATCAACACGATAAATCTGTAAGAGGAACTCAAAAGTAAAGTTAGTGTGGCTATAATTGAGATGATTTGTTTAAGTAATGTAACAAATTACAAAATTAGTTATTTATGTTGAAAATCGCTACTGCCAGATTCCGGTTTACTCTGAAAGTAAATATTAAAAATTTTAAATTAATTATTTTATTTAATAAATATAATTACAACTGCATGCCTCTTCTTTAACCTAAGATGGGATCAATATTTCTTCATCACTTTTCATTTAAAAAATTAAATATAAATACATCATCACGCCTTTCACCCATTACTAGGCCACAGGCCGACTCTACCGAATAAGATCTCGGTAAGTGATATACGAGGTGTGGCTATTAAATAACGAGACTGACGCCGCTACAGACGAAGTACACAGCGTGTTTCTTTGTCTTTCGAATGCAGTACCTCTCGCTTCTGTGAACAAATCCGTATAGCCGTAGCATTCGTTTTAATTAGAATTTTTTTTTTGCTTCGCCGAAAAAATTAAAAGTGCAACATTAGAGCAACGAATTGTTGTGAAATTTCACATGAAACTTGGCAAAACTGCTACTGAAACTTATAATTTATTGAAAAAGTACCCGAATTGTGGAAAGACAAGTCATGGTATCTCCATCAAAACAATGCGCTGACTCATTCCGCAATGTATGTCAAGAGATTTCTAGCCAAGTACAGCATCCCAGTGTTGGACCATCCGCCTTATTCGCCAGATCTTGCACCGTGCGACTTCTATTTGTTTCCTAAGGTGAAATTTGCCTTAATAGCAACAAGATTTGAGCTTTGAAAGAGAAATCGACACGCGTTCTGAAGGAGCTGACAGAAGAAGACTTCCAGCACTGTTTCGAACAATGGAAGATTCGCATGGAGCATTGTAGGGATAGATGAGGGATGTATATTGCAAGTGATAATAAGTAAATTATGGAATCAAAATAAAATGTTAAAACAGAATCAATCTCATTATTTAATATATATATATATATATATATATATATTAGGGTGGGTCGAAAAAATCCAAAAATGTCGGCTGGGCTCTAAAATGAAAGTTTTTAATGTAAAAACATGCGGAACACAGAAAAAACTGTAAAAAAAATTTTTTTAGAGGGCGCACAAAGCCCTCAAAAATACCATTTTTAGCACTTTTTTCAGTTTTAAGGCTGTATCTCTGACAGAATACGTCAGAAATGGCTGATTTTGTTGTGCCCAGAACCATAGTCTTACAACTTCATCACTTGGGAAAGCTATCTAGACAATATGGGCTGAAATATTTTTAACTTCAAATACACTTTTTTCACCATGTTTTATGTTTTAGACAATATAACGTATTTTAAGCTAATAAGTTGCTATTTTTCTGAGTCAAAAATGAAAGTTTTCGGTCTAAAAACATGCGGAAGATAAAAAAAACTGTAAACAAAATTTTTAGAGGGCGCGTGAGACCCTCAAAAATGCCATTTTAGCATAATAACGAAATAATATGGTAATAGTATATACATTTGTCCGCCGGCTGTCATTTGGCGTGGTAGTCATACATTGTTGCGTTCCAAGCCAATTTGACCGCCTGCTGTCATATGTGCGGACTTCAAAAAGGATCAGAAATCGTTTCTAAATAAGCATAAAAAGTTACAAGTTTCTGCGCAACTTGCGAAAATAAACTTTTTTTTGTGTATTTACTGTTTTAACACACATATTTAATAAATGAGTTTTTTAAGTATGTATAATATTATTTTTTTATAATAAAGCTATGTTATGTTTTTCTTCTTATTGAATAAATGCGACTTTTCTTTATATCTTTATTTATTACGAGTAAATAGAGTTGTACATAAAATAAATTAAATAGTATTTTCAAGGCCTAAATGTAGACATACGCTCTGTAGTTAAATACATGCAATTCTTGGGACGCCAGACACAGAATTTGAAGCCTTTCTGACTACGCACAAAAATTCTGTGATGTATAACGTAATATAGGAAAAATTACAGCCGGCAGTACATGTGGTGTGGTGTCAATAATTTAAAATGACCGCCGGCGGTACAAACGGCGCGTTAGCAATGATGTATTAAAATATGCTCTGGCGGTTCACGTGTTAATAATACATAAAACACTAGATTTTTTAAAATAATTTATATTACTATTAAAAATAAAATTACTGATAACGATTTCATATAGGTACAATAAATCAAAAACCAAAAATAACTGCCTGAAATTTTGCCACAGAAATATTACTGTAAGGTAAGTATATTTTTACTTGAATATGAATAATACGAGTATTGTAACAAAATGAGTTTTGCTGCATTTAATCATTTCGTTTCGTAACTTAAATACTATAATTTTTGTCTATACAAATTAAAATTTAAATCAAATTATTTGTATTGTATTATAAATTTGTTATAAATTATTGTAACGAATATACTCAAGGGATGCGTCATTCAGTCGAGAATGTCCCAGAACCTTCTCAAGAACCTCAGAGTTGCGTTGCAGCGAGGACAGCCGGACGCATGGAGTGAGCTTTCTTGTCCGGACGTGCGGCTGTGGAAGGATTCTGGGACGTTCTGGAAAGATCGAGATGTCGGACTTAGGTATAAAAGCGGGCGCTGGACGGCTCGAGAGTTAGTTGACAGTTGATTTCAGACGCGCATATATGAATATATCGTGCTATAAGTAGTGGTTCTTGTAAGCCTGATATAAATAGTTTTAGTCTAGTGTATTATTAATTATTGTTGTGTTATAGTGTTTAAATAACTTTTCTTTGGTTATTACTTTTTTTCATTTATTAGATAAATACATTTTATTTTCGTTTAAATAAATAGTTGTGACTTATATTTTTTCATTTTAAACCTACACACTTCAAAAGAACACGAAAAATGTTACAATTGGTATCAGGTGTGGGGTTTCTAAATAGTGAAGAGTGTTGTAAAAATAAATATAAAGACGTCGTTCGGTTAAAAACTAAGTGAATTAAAAGTTATGTATCTCAAGAGAGAGTTGGAGGATCTTGAGGAATATTATATATATATATATATATATACAGCGTGTTAAAAAAGATCCGGGACGGTGAAATATCTCGAGAAAAACACATCGAATCAAGAAACCAAAAAAACACGTGTTTCATATTTTGAAAAAACCTATCTAAGCACACCAAACACAAACCCCAACCCCCACCTCCAAGGGGTGGGGCGGGGGGCAACGTTGAAACCTTAAATGGAAACCCCCATTTTTTATTACAGATTCGTATTTTGCGAAAAAAAATAAGTTAATTTTATCTGAAACTTTTTTTCCAATTCGGAATAGATGGCGCTCTAAACGCAAAAATAAGTTTTGACATGATTCTGAAAGAAAAGTAAAAAACGGTCTAATATCACAAGAAATAAACATTGAATCAAATAAAAAAATCAACATAATCACAAGTAGCCATAAGCCTTTTTTTTGCAAAATATGAAACACGTGTTTTTTGGTTTCTTGATTCGATGTGTTTTTCTCGAGATATTTCACCGTCCCGGAACTTTTTTAACATTATAAATATATATATATATATTTAAAATTGGTTTAAGTGATAATTAGAAGAAAACTTTAAAACTTTGCAACAACAGTTAGAAGAAAGTTCGAGAATTCTAAAAGAAGACTTAACAGAAAATGCTAGAATTTTAGAAAAAAAGTTAGAAGAGAATTTTAGAACTTTGGAACAGAAGCTAGATGAGAATTCTAGAACTTTGGAGGAGAAGTTAGAACAGAATTCTAAAATACCAGAAGAAAGTTCAAGAATATTAGAAGAAAAACTGGAACAGAAGATACAAGAGGATTTAAATCAATTAAAAGACGAATATGGAAAAAGAATAGAACAAATAGAAGATAAATTCTTCAATACAACTCCATTAGCGAAATCATGTTCTGTTGTACCTGAAACAGAGGCAGCGGGTGAAAGAAAAATAGCAAGAAAGGAAACTTTTATTTTTTTAACATTCCGTTTACAATATATTTGACTATTTTTAAAACAACTAAATTTATTTTTATTTACAAAACAAAAAGTTTTTTTTTTAATGTTTCAAACACATGAGGCGGCACTTCAGTTGCTCTATTTGACGAGTGCCACTACTCCTTAGAAAATCCAAGAGATGGTGCTCTTAGTATCGAAAATGATTTTTTTCCAGTAAACAGCACTCCTAACTAGTCAACTGTTAGAGTTTTAGCTTTAGCCGTCACGTAGTTTCATTTTTGTTGTTAATTGTAGTGAAAAACTTTTGATAGTTTATAATAATGGATAAAAGTGAGTTTCGAGCGGTGATTAAACATTTGTATTTAAAAGACTTAACGCCGAAAGAAATTAAAGCTGAGTTGGATGAAGTTCATGGCACACCTGCTCCTGTGTTTGCAACTGTTTACAATTGGGTGAATGAGTTTAAACGTGGCCGGACATCCCCAAAAGATTAACATCGTTCCGGACGCCCTGTAGAAGTGTCTACCCCCGAAATGATTGACCAAATCCACGATATGGTTTTAAGTGACCGACGAATCAAAGTGCGCGAAATAGTTGAGGCTACAGGCATATCACAAGGCACAGTCGCTTTAATTTTGCACGAAAAATTAGGTGTGAAAAAAATCTCGGCAAGATGGGTGCCGCGTTTGCTCACAGTGGAGAATAAACGCAATCGTGTGGTGGACTCTGAGGCTGTTTTGGCGCTTTTCCGTCGTAATCCTGAAGATTTTCTGCGTCGATACATAACTGTGGATGAGACTTGGATACATTACTACACTCCAGAGACAAAAGAACAGTCAAAACAGTGGATTTTTGAAGGCGAACGGGCTCCGAAGAAAGCGAAGACGGCGAAATCGGCTGGCAAGGTTATGGCAACGATCTTTTGGGATGCACGCGGAATCATCTTCATCGACTATTTGGAAAAGGGAAAAACGATAACAGGAGCGTATTATGCGTCGTTATTGGACCGGCTGAGCGAAGAAATAAAAGAAAAACGTCCTTTTTCATCAAGACAATGCACGTGTGCATACCTGCGCAGTTGCGATGGCCAAAATTACGGAATTAAAGTTCCAATTATTGAAACATCCACCGTATTCACCAGATTTGGCCCCCAGTGACTTTTTCTTATTTCCAAACTTAAAGAAATGGTTTGGCGGACGAAGGTTTACGACCAATGAGGAGGTCATCGCCCAAACGGAGGCATATTTTGAGGAGCATCCGAAATCCTACTTTTTGGACGGCTTAAAAAATTTGGGAAAACGATTAGAGAAGTGTATAGAGCTAAAAGGAGATTATGCAGAAAAATAAAAAAAAATCTACCCAAAAAAAGTGTTTTTTCTACTTTTTTCTAAGGACTTATTGAACGACCCTCGTATTTTTGGCCTTACGCTTATGCACTAGCCCTCCCTGTGACACAATCAATGTCTCACTATCATTCGAACTGTCTTGTACTTGTAGATGTATATTCATTTCGCTGAAGTAAAACTAAAAATCTAAGGCTAAGAAATAACTAAAAATATATTTAACCCCTAAGCTTTAATCAATATAAAGATAAATCTAAATACGTATTTCGAGAACTAAGTTCTCATCATCAGTAGACGAAGCAAGGGGAAAACCAAGATTACACGACTTGTGAACCAAGCTAGTGGTCAAGCTTGAATCCACCTTGCCGAAAAGGTACATCCTATTTAAACTAAAACGAAGCAATAAGCCGTGTTTAAGAAACCAATAAGCATGAAGCTTGAGTCAACTTACAAAACTAATTACCTAAGAAAGCAAACAATTTACTGTTAGGAATGGGACCCAGGTCAGAGTTAATCAAGCGGTGTTTATTTTTAAATATGTTCATACTTTCATACGCGTCTAATTGTCTAATATTATTCACTGATTTTAGTAATTTTAAATTATATGAGTTGATGTTGTGATTAATATGAAAAATGTGTTCCGAAACACTCGATTTTCCAGGATTACCGTATTTAACGTAGTTTAAATGCTCTTTTCCTACAACTGTGCGATTTCTTTGTTATTACGTAACTATAATTGCCTTGGTTACGTATGGAAAGTAGATGAATGCAGACCAAGTGCGTTTCCGAAAGCAAAGAAACACTAGTGCGGAAAGTGCTTCATTACGTAACTGTCAAAAGAATATTGTTTTGACAGCGATTTAAATTTCGCGCCGAGCGCGGAATTCATATTTTGACCACAGACGCTTATGGAAGAAGAAGATACGATGAACCAGCGCTAGTAAATATGCAGTAGTATAGTTTTTGACGTTTATAAACGTAACCTTAATTTGCAGTATATCTAATCGGTAGACAATTAATAAAAAGAACCGAGCAAAGTAAAATATATCGATAAATGGTTTTATTTAAAGAGTAAGTGAAATACTTCATATTTATTGTTTGTGTATATTATTAATACCGTTGTTACAGTTGCTTATATTGACATAATGTAAAGTGGAAACTTTTGTGTCTAAAGAAACATTGATTTCTTCCGTACTTGTTCATATTATTACCAGTAATATTATTGGTAACAATTTCGGAAGCTTCAGAAGTACCAGCAGCAGGTTGATTGTCATTGTCGAAAATAGATCCAACATAGTATGATCCGGAACTTCAATTATCTTTGGAGGTGTTAATGATAAAGAAGAATCACTCACTGTACTATTCCAATCAAGATGATTTTGAAGAAATTATTTTGACGTTAGTGAAATATTTTTAAATAACGTAGAACAATGTGCAAGCAATCAACAAACAAACCATAGCAACGCCGTAAAACATCGTTCTCATGTAATACGATATCATTAAAATTTTATAAATTTTATAAATTTTAATAATATTTTAGTGATTTACTAAATCGCACAGTTGTAGGAAAAATGTTGTTTATAACACGTGCCGAAAAAGGTTACATGCTTATGCAGATTAAATTCTGCACTTGCACGTAACGAGCCTTTTTCGGCACTTGTTATAAAAATAACTATTAAATCTAGTTGTTACTTGTTTTTTAGTTTACCCGATGTAAACTTTACCGCAATCGTTACATGAAATTTGGTAAATTCCCGATTTATGAAGAGGTACTATTTTATCTTTCCGATTATCTTATCGTTTTAAGGGTATTACTAGATTTGTATGTTATTTTTATATCGAAATGATTAAAAACTTTGTTTAAACCTCGAGATGCTAAATCGTATGGTAAGGAAATGAATTTAAGTTTATTACTTTTAGTTGAACTTGCTGTGCTATTATTTAAAATTTCTTTTTTACGTTTAAATTTAGAGACAAGTTTATTAATTATTTCATCTGAGAAGCCATTGTAAATCGCGATTTATTTAATATATGTATTTTAATTTTTTGTTGAATCTGGTTTTATTTAGTGGGAAGTTAATCAATCGGTTAACTAGGAAATTAAGTGCGGCCGTCTATGTTGCCAATGGTGATTAGAGTCTGAAGTAATGAATCTGTTGGTGTTAGTGCCTTTTCTGTAAACATCAAATTCTAATTTATCTTTGTTTCTAATGACTAAAACCTCTAAAAATGGTAACTTATTATTTTCTTCTGTTGTAATTGTGAATTTAATACTGGGCAAAGTGGATTCAACCTTGACCACAAGCTGGGTTCACAAGTCGTGTAATTTTGGTTTTCCCTTTGCTTCGTCTACTGATACATATTTAGATTTATCTTTATATTGATTAAGGCTTAGGGGTTAAATTAATTTTTATTCATTTCGCCGGTTGTAAGAAACTACTTAAGTAATGGTGATGTCAATTTTGACTGGTATAGTTTACGTGGAAATAAAACTATTTGTCTATAATATTACTTATCTTTATATGCAAGTTTGTACGTAATAAATTATGTTTTTATTTAAACATGAATTTATCCACGAGCTGCTACCGCTACACAATTTGAATACCTATTGATAAATGTATAAAACTCTAAAGGAAAGCGAATTGCACATACGATTTTTTTTTTCACAAGAGAGCAGGAATTTATTATATTAGTTTTACCAATGACAATTTGAAACGTCAAAAATATTTATTTTCCTGTTTGCTTTTGTAGTTAAACGAAATTACGCTATCAAACTTAAATATAAAATAAATAAATATATCATCACGCCTTTTACCCACACTGGGTGTGGCACTCTACCGAAGCAGATCGCATTAAGTGATATATTTATGCGCGTGAAGTGCGGTTACAAGCCGTCAAATCACTCTCCCCAAAAATGTTAGTGGCGGAGGAGCCACAAGGGCAATTTTAAATTGGTGAAAATGTTTTGTCGGCTTTGGGGATTGAACCAATGTTCTTAGGATCCACAGGCCGACTTTATACCACTGAGCCATTACCCCATAATTAAATAATCTGTATTAAATAAGATGTGGGAATTTGGCAGTATTGTGATATAAAAGTTGGTCCCATAATTTTTCGCCGGATACTTATTTACAAAAAAACTAGTCTTCCTACAACTGTGCGATTTCTTTGTTATTACGTAACTATAATTGCCTTGGTTACGTATGGAAAGTAGATGAATGCAGACCAAGTGCGTTTCCGAAAGCAAAGAAACACTAGTGCGGAAAGTGCTTCATTACGTAACTGTCAAAAGAATATTGTTTTGACAGCGATTTAAATTTCGCGCCGAGCGCGGAATTCATATTTTGACCACAGACGCTTATGGAAGAAGAAGATACGGTGAACCAGCGCTAGTAAATATGCAGTAGTATATTTTGACGTTTATAAACGTAACCTTAATTTGCAGTATATCTAATCTGTAGACAATTAATAAAAAGAACCGAACAAAGTAAAATATATCGATAAATGGTTTTATTTAAAGAGTAAGTGAAATACTTCATATTTATTGTTTGTGTATATTATTAATACAGTTGTTACAGTTGCTTATATTGACATAATGTAAAGTGGAAACTTTTGTGTCTAAAGAAACATTGATTTCTTCCGTACCTGTTCATATTATTACCAGTAATATTATTGGTAACAATTACGGAAGCTTCAGAAGTACCAGCAGCAGGTTGATTGTCATTGTCGAAAATAGATCCAACATAGTATGATCCGGAGCTTCAATTATCTTTGGAGGTGTTAATGATAAAGAAGAATCACTCACTGTACTATTCCAATCAAGATGATTTTGAAGAAATTATTTTGACGTTAGTGAAATATTTTTAAATAACGTAGAACAATGTGCAAGCAATCAACAAACAAACCATAGCAACGCCGTAAAACATCGTTCTCATGTAATATGATTAAAATTTTATAAATTTTAATAATATTTTAGTGATTTACTAAATCGCACAGTTGTAGGAAAAATGTTGTTTATAACACGTGCCGAAAAAGGTTACATGCCAACATTCGGATGCTTTAGATGCTTTCATTAAACATTCCGGCTACACCTCTCCACTAATGATGCATTATTCTTTTATGCTATTGTTATGTTTACTCCCTATGTCCCTACAACTGAAAAACAACAACAGCGTCTGAACATTGAAGATCATTTTAGGGCCGCGAAAATGATTTAAAGGCAGTCGGTGTTAATGACATTGCTTGGAAAATTAAAGTTCGTTGACAGAGAGTCATTACGTAGCTTTTTGCCTTTCGTGCGGTGCTGAACTGCTGAAAAAAGGTGTTTACCCTAGAGAGTGATTATAGCGTGAGATAAGGACGGGGAAGTCCATTGATGACGCAGGGCGCAGAGGCGGTCTTCTAAAAATTATAATGTTAAAACCTTAACAGGTATTTAACATGATAATTTTTTCTTCCCTCAAAATTTCTTTAATTGTTTTAGGCAAAAAAATTCAAATAAAAATTGTAGAGAATTAAAAGGTATAAATTTTAATTTGATTTTTAATGGTAATAAAAATTTTTCGGAATTCAGTCTATAATGTTTACTTTCTTATACACAGTATAAGGAAGTATTGGAGACGTGAAAAAAATCGTTGACGGACTTTTCGAGGAAATACGTGTTTTGAGATCCACTGAATCCGTTTTGACCATTTTCTCAATAATGTCTGTGTGTGTGCCCAAGTGTGCAATATCTCATGAACGAGATAAGATTTGTTAACAAAACTTGGTAATTATATGTTTCATGAAAATACGAAGAGCTGAGTTGAGTTTAAATGAAATTGAAAAACCGGAAGAGGAAGTTTACTGGACACACAAAACAATAAATTTCATTTATTTCAAAAATGGAATCAGTTACAAAAAAAGTTTTAAATAAAATATGTTAGCAAAAATATTTAGAATATAAAATGTTATACCCAATTTTCCTGTATATGGGGCAAATTTTGAGAAAAACTAATTTATATATTTAATAATATATTCCAATAATCATAGTAGCAATAGAAACAAAAAACATAAACATGTTTAATATTTATATGTCAAATAATAATTGCTAAACGCAAGGAGCAAGTCATAAGTGTTCAATTCAGCGTTTTTGATGCTGTATCAATTTCATTGATCAAATATTAAGTAATTTTATATTTCTATTTTGATATTTGATGTGTTTCAAACAGATAAATACTGAATTACTGAAAAACTAAATTATATGTCACAATAATATTATATAACATTCATATATTCTAAATATTAACTATGTTGTGTATAAGAAAGTCGTGTGGTGCTCACACCAGATTTTTTATTTTGTCAACGTTTCAGCCAAAACTTCAGCTTTCTCCAGGACATTATACAGTGTGTTCTTTCAAAATCCGAACATAGGCTTATAACATGTGTTTTATTTCTTTTAGTGCGCTTGCTTTCCAATTAATTTTTCAGGAAAATATTCAATTAAAAGTTGTAGAGAATAAAATTACGAAATTTTTATTATAAAATAATGTCATTTGTATTTCATTAGAGCACATAAATTAATTAAATATTTGTGTTATTCGTAAAAATAAAGGCTTCTATGAAAAAAATAAAACAATTGTTTACCGTCAGAAATATTGAAGTTAACTAAACACCTAAAAAGTGAAAGATTTCTGATACGAAGAAGACCTGCATATAATAACATGGATATTGTTTGATTTTTTCTGGAATCCTTTATTTTTACGAATAAGTCAAATATTTAATAATTTTTTGCGCTCTGATTAAATACACAAATGAAATGTATTTTATATCAAATAATTCGTAATTTTATTCTCTACAGCTATTATTTTCCTAAAAAATTATTTGCTAAGCAATGCTCACAAAAAAAAAACTAATATCACATGTTATAAGCCTATGTTCGAATTTTGAATGAACACACTGTATACAGAGTATGCACAGAAACGCGAAAGATAGAAATTAACACAGGATTTTTAAAATGATTTGAAGTTTGCTCTCCTGTACATTTTAGAACAACGTACAAGAATAAAAAACTGTTTAAAATTAACATTGGCTGAACAATTAGGATATGAAATTCTTGACTGAGCTATCAAAATGTTACTTTGTTTTACTTATATTTTTATTTTCAGAGCTATCTGATATTTATAAAAAAGATATATGTTATTTTTCAAATATCTAGTACCACAAACATGCTAGTATAAGAAATTTAAACATTTAAACGTAAAATTTAATTTTAAGCAATGTTTTATTCCTAAAATTTTACGATATCTCATTATAAATAACTTTAATTGCAATAACAAATAAAATATTATTTAATGAATGTAACGCGTAATCTGGAACAAGAGTCATTCATTCGCTTTACGGTTTGTGAACGTTCATGCTAATTTTAACAGTTACACTTAGCATAGTACCACAACTATTGAGTGTTTACAAGCTACGCTATATATATATATATATATATATATATATATATATATATATATATATATATATATATATATATATATATATATATATATATATATATACGAGGGCAGAGTGAAAAGTCCTTGAAAAATAAAACAGATAGTGCCACAATCGCAAATCCTATGTGACATTTGTGATGTACCATCTTTAACTAGAACGCATTAATATTTTCAGACTGATATGTCATTCAGTTCTGTTTCGACAACCATCGAAAGCAAGCAACCTTGAAGATTTTTGAAAACATGGAAAAAAGTGAATTTCGTGTCTTAATTAAACATTATTTCTTGCGTGGAAAAAACATTACGCAAACCAAAGCATCGCTTGTTAAACATTATGGGGACTCCTCACCATCGATTGGAACGATTCACAAGTGGTTTACTGATTTTCGTTGTGGTAGTATGACCACAAAGGACGCCGAACGTTCTGGTCGTCCAATTGAGGTCCCAACGCCAGAAATCGTCGATAAAATCCATGATATGATATTGGACGATCGGCGTGTTAAAGTACACGAGATTTCTGAGGCTATAAGCATCTCAACCGAACGGGTACGGAACATTGTGCATAATTTTTTGGATATGAGAAAGCTATCTGCCAGATGAGTGCCGCATTTGCTCTCTGTTGACAACAAGCGCGACCGTGTGACAAGTTCAAATGAGTGTTTGGCGATGTTCAAGCGCAATAAGGAGGAATTTTTGCGCCGTTCCATAACCGTGGACGAAACATGGATCCATCACAACACACCAGAAACAAAATAACAGTTGAAACAATGGACTGAGGTCATCGCTGAGACAAACGCCTATTTTGAAGGATTGCCAAAATCGTATTATTTGGAAGGGATCGAAAAATTAGAAAAACGTTAGACGAAGTGTATCGAGCTAGAAGGAGATTATGTTGAGAAATAAAATATCTTTTGACCAAATAAATCATTTCTTGTTCATTTTTCAGGAACTTTTCACTCTGCCCTCGTAGTTACTATTAATGTTAGAAGTTTGACATATGTATTTCTCTGGTAGCTAATCGTAATTAGCGCAAGAGTTTACAAGCTTTTAACTTATCCTTAGCTTTGAACATAAAAAATGACCAGGTGGATCAATCAGAAGGTTTACAATTGCTAATTGACAGATTTTCCTCCTAATTGATTCCATCGGTATGTTTATAACCATGTAGTGTAAATATTGTAAACAATACTAAAGATGGCCTAAAAAGCTGAAATCAATAAAGAATTTGAATAAACATGTGAAACTTACATCAGTTGTTTTTCTCTCTCTATTGTTATAATGTTTCATCACGTGCTGAAAGAACCTACTAATTTTATAAAATGAAGTATCAATATTTGAAATAAGTTGTTTTACATATTTATGTATTTAAATATTTATTATTGTCAAACAGTTATTTTAATATTATACATATATATTTGGGTTTGTATTACTAAACAAATCTTCATTTGTCATTATGAGGGTAAGGTGAAAGTTCTCGGCCTCACACAAAGATGGCATTTCAATCAGCAAAAATTTCTGTTTCCTGCCTGGGTGCACGTGTCATTAGTTCATATGACAAGTTTCAACTTGTTCTCTCAAGTAGTTTGTTTGGAAGAATTTTTGTAGTAGAAGTATTGCGTGTTTTTCGTTAAAATGGATAAACTTTAATATCGAGCAATCATAGCTGGATGCCAAAATTTGCGAGAACAGGCCTGAAAAAGAAAAAAAATCATTTTTCACCAGAACAACGCACTTGCACACAAGGGTGTGTTGGCGATGAGAAAACTGCGCGATTTGGGGTACAATTTGCTCGGCCATCCCCCATGTTCTCCTGATTTGGCACCCTCAGACTTCTATCTGTTCCCAAACTTGAAGAAATTTGTTTCTGGGAAGCGCTTCGCATCCATTGAAGAAGAGGGCCGTGGATAAATATTTTCACAGCCTTCCAGACTCTTACTTCCGGGAAGTAATATTGATTTGGAGAAACGCTGAACCAAGTCCAAGTGACATTTTGGTTTATCAAAATTTAGTTCTTGCTTATGAAAAATGATATCACTCATTTTTTTTTGGGAAAGGTTTTGAGTTTTAATTAAAACACTGCTGCGGAAATCGTGCCGTAACTCATTACAATGTAATTGTGTGTGAGATTAGATATCATTTATTTTTGTTGATACAAAAAAATTTATAGTGTGGTGCAGTGAAATAAAAAATAAACTTGAAAAAATATAGCAATATTTATATTTGGTCCAATATTACTAAGTAAACATTTTTGGAATTTCTCGGCTAACTATATTTGGCAATTGTAAAATCATTTGCTTCGAACCAAGATTTATTAATATATATGGGACAATCCGCGTCAACCGGATCAGAGCTATTGTAACAAGGAAATAATAGTTAAATTATGTTTTGTGTAATATGTAAATTGTGCCCCTTTGCAGGAAGCAAATTGTTTGAAAAAGGGAGGAATGTAACAAGTCAAAGTCAGCACATTCTTAGTGAATACAATTAAGTAAAGTAGAGCGTTAGGGCAGTTACAAGAGTTACGGTCACAGTCACAGAGTTACAAGAGAGTCATAAGAAACAGTCACGTTTGTGAGTGAAGTGTGTGTTCAAAGAAGACAGTTGAAAATCAGAAGAAACATTGTATTAAAATTACGTGTGAATAAATCTTTGTTATTTGTTGAACCAAATTGTAAGTACAAACTTATTTACAACAACCCTAGTACTTGTCCTTTCTCCGGTCTGACAAGAACCCATATAAATTATTTGTTAATTCTCCTTTAAATAAGGGAGGCTTACACTACGACCAAAATTAGAAGCAAACAAAAAAATCGACTAAGGTCTCATTTTAAAGCTTAGAGCGTCTACTTTCAAATGCCGAGTGCGCCTTTAAAATATCCAATATGGCGGCTCCAATATGGCGGCCGGAAGCCGATGAAAAATCGAGTGTCGTGAAAGAAAAGCTTGTAAAAATAAAAAATTGCAACCGATCGGGTCGTTTTTTGGCTAAAATTGTAGCTGATGGACGCCCCTGAAAAGCTGGTGCGGTAGGTTGACAAAATCCAACATGGCGGTCAAAAATTCAAAATAATGGTCGAATTTTTAAAAATCTACCAATTTACACCAAATTTGGTACAAAGGGGTTTTTGGGGTCGCTGATCACGAATCCGAGATCTAATTTGTCAAATTCAAGATGGCGGATCCAAGATAGCGACCGCAAAAACTTCCTTTCATAAAATTTGGTGTCAATCGGTAGAGTTTCGAAAATTTCGTGCACCATCTTGGATCCGCCATCTTAAATTTGGCAAATATGACCTCGGATTCGTGATTAGCGACTCCAAAAACTCCAGTATCCCAAATTTGGTGCAAATTGGTAGATTTTTAAAAATTCGGCCACCATATTGAATTTATGATCCACTATGTTGGATTTCATCGATCTACTACACCAGATTTTTAGGTGAATTTACCAAATTTCATGTAACGATTGCGATAAAGTTTACATCGGGCAAACTAAAAGACAAGTAACAACTAGATTTAAAGAGCATTTAAACTACATTAAATACGGTTGTCCTGAAAAATCGAGTGTTTCGGAACACATTTTTCATAATAATCACATCAACTCCGATAATTTAAAATTACAAAATCCGTGAATAATATTAGACAATTAGACGCGTATGAAAGTATAAACATATTTAAAAATAAACACCGCTTGATCAACTCTGATCTGGGTCCCATCCCTAATAGTAAATTGTTTGCGTTCGTAGGTAATTAGTTTTGTGAGTTAACACAAGCTTCATGCTTATTGGTTCCTTAGACACGGCTCATTGCTTCGTTTTAGTATAAATAGGTATGTACTTGTTCGGCAAGTTGGATTCAACCTTGACCACTATCTTGGTTCACAAATCGTGTAATCTTGCTTCGTCTACTGATGATGAGAACTTAGTTCTCGAAATACGTATTTAGATTTTTCTTTTCATTTATTAAGGCTTAGGGGTTTAATTTATTCTTAGTTATATCTTAGCCTTAGATTTTTACTTTTTACTTTAATGAAGTATCTTATAATAATGAAGACAATATCCTGGCTTAAATTGAAGCAAACCCTATCCTTATACCCTTGGTTTAAGGGAAATCGCTACCGAAGACGGAATTAGCTATGAATCAGTTTACAACATTTTAAAGAAATACCACCCATACAAGTTTCACTGCCATCAGGAACTTCTTCCAAATGATTTTGTAAACTGTGCCACCTTTTGCGAAATTATTATGAAAAAAAGCAAATGAAAACAGAAATTTTATTAATGAAATTTGTTTTACGAACGAATGTACGTTTTCTTTGAACAAAAATCAAATTATCAGAATTGTCGGTATTGGTTACAGCATAATCCGTACAACATTTTAGAAATTAATACACAATACATACAAAAAGTAAATGTGTGGGCTGGTATACTTGGAAGCGTTTTTTATTGAAAAAATTAATTCGCAAACATACTTAGAACTTCTTATGGAGGAGGTAGGACCAGAGATAGCTAATTTAAATTTGGAAATTGAGTGGTTGCAACATGATGGCTGTACTGCACATAATGCTCATGGAGTACGAGAGTACTTAAATGATACATTCCCGAACAGTTGGATTGGCAGAGGAGAAACAATTAATCGCCTGATTTAACGCCGTGAGACTGTTTTTTGTGGGGACACCTGAAGAATGTTGTGGACAGAGTGAGTTTTGAAAATGTTGAACAACTTAAAGATAAAAATACCAACGAATACAGAAAAATAAATTCCAGGCAGCTGCGTAATATTTAGAGATGGCTTTTATAGACTTGGATATTGTTTAGCATTTAATATAAAATTATGTTAATCGTCTTAGTTCACTTCTTAGTTTCCTTTTTATTAAATAAATACATTATTCTAGTCTTTATTTCTGACATTAAAACCATGTATTAAGGAAACAGATTTCGATTGAATTAAGCATAAATATTTAAATTATAATTCTTTGTTTCAAATAATTACATATATACATACATATCTTCACGCTATATCCCAACAAATGGGGTAGCACTAATCTTAAAATCACTCATAAAACATTCAATCATCACACTCATCAAACAATCAGCCCTCGTCAAACATTTTCATCCAAACAAACCACCCTCACTTCAACAAAGTTCATAGATCACTCCATATAAACTCATTCATTTATTACACTCGAAATCACTATCACACAACAAACCTTCAATCAGATCATTCCTATTCACTTATCATTCATTTTCTTTCTTCAACGTATATAACATATGCATAAAACATCTTAAATTACTCACTCCTAACAACGAATCTAATAACGAAACTAACAACGAATCTACAAGATTAGAAAAGATGAAAGCGATAGCTTGAACTTGTATATGAAAGAAAACCCCACACAATGCAGTAACTGAAAATGAAACAAAAAGATAAGAAAGGGAGGGAATGTCGCCCTGCACATGTTTTTGAAAGTGAATTTCATACAATTGCAGTAAATATTCTACGTAAGAACTGAAAACGAATTAAAAGATAAGAAAGAAAGGGAGTGTCGCTCTACGATTGTTTTTGAAAGTAAATTCCACACAATTGCAGTTAAACACTGTAAGATCAGAAAACGAATAAAAAAAGATAAGAAACGAAGGAAGTGTCGTCCCTGCTCTTGTTTCTGAAAGTAAATTTCACACAATTGCAGATAAACACTCTAATGAAATTACTAAACAACAAAACTAAAATCTAAAATTGTAACAGACAGGATGTACAAAAAATAATCGTTTGCAAAATTGTTGATTAGATTGCGTCTTTAAGACACATGTCATGTTATTCACCTTTTGGAACACGCGCGAGCGTTTGAGGCATTTGTCACATTCAGTGAACTTATTGCGATCTAGCATTTATTTAGTATAAATGCCGTAGTTTAAGATGATAGTAGATGATAGTATAGATAGTATACAATGTAGCACACAGTTCGAATGTAGTAGATAGTACGTAAGTAGTCAATAGTTATGATTTGTGAGTAGAAGAATATTCGAGGGTGTCTATCCCGAGAATATGATGTTATTAATTTGTTATTTGTTGTTTAATTAATTCATTATCTTTATTTTATGTTGATTCTTATTATGTTGTTTTAATAAAATATTTACCACTCGCACTTGCAGATCTCATTACTTATTATACAACTTCAGCACGTCGACAATCAGTGGTCAAGATAAATTCTCATTTTTGACCACTCTGATTTGTTACAAAATCCTGCGCTTTTCTGAAATCATCAGATTCATTCCGCAATTAATCTTCGCCAAACGTTCCTATCCTGACACACCACTTTAGCTTCATCCACATTCATAATTCCTTCCATACAAGCACGTTTATCCATTTATTCATAGGTCGCCCACACAATCTTTCATCTTTAATTCCACTAATCTCTCATTCGACATACGTTCTACATGCCCAAACCATCTCAACTGACTTATACCTACTTTTCTAACTACATTCTACTCAATTTCACACTCATCATACACCAATGTATTCCGGACACAATCTCTTCTAGTATAACCACACACACCCCGCAAATACCTCATTTCCACAGTAGTTATACGACGTTCATGTTTCTTCATCCACCCCCAACATTTACTACCAAATATCAATGTGGGCACTAAAACACCATTATACACACTCAATCGAGCATCTCTGGATACATTCACATTTCGAGCAAAGGTTCCCAGAGCACCCAATACCTTGCATCCCGCAGATACTCTTCTTTCAATCTCACAATCAATACGTCCATCCCTCGAACACATACTACTCAAATATAAAAACTCATTCACTTAACCCAATCTCACACCATTCACCGAAACATTACAGTCAGTCACCAAATCGCTCTTTTCAAACACTAACGCTTTATATTTATCAATATTTAATAATAAATTTAAATCTTTTTCTACTTCATTTATACTTAGAATCATTCGTCTCAATTGCTCTTCAGATTCACCCATAACAACATCATCCGCATACGCTAACGCAGGCACAACACAACCACCAATATATACACCATCCACCCCATTCACCGCCGTCCGTAGCAACACATCCATGTACAAATTAAAGAGCCACGGAGACATCCCACAACCTTGTTTCACGCCAATATCTATACAAAACCACTCACTCAATCTACCATTAACTCTCACCGCAGCCTCGCTACCTTCATACAGCGCACGAATTGCCCCCAACAAATAACCATTATATCGTACTGTAGTAGTACATTCTATAATGTCTCGCGATGAATACTATCATATGCTTTTTTAAGATCGAGAAAGCCACAGAACACCTTCTTGTTCTTAGCAAGTGACTTTTCAATAATCATTCGAAGAGAAAACAATTGATCCACACACCCTCTCTCAGGCAAAAAACCATCTTGCATATCGCTTAACTTGAAGATTGTTAAGGTTCGTATCTTATAAATAACAATTTTCCAGTACAACTTCCCTACCACACTCAACAAATTTATCGCACGAAAATTAGTACATTCACTCGAACTACCTTTACCTTTAAATAGAGGATAAATGATAGCACGTTTCCAATCATCAGGAGCCACACACCGTTTTAAACAAAATCTAAACAAATAAACTAACTAGTCAAATAAACTCTCGCCTCTAAACTTCAACATCTCATTCGATATACCATCCAATCCGGAAGTCATTCTTCAGACGCATCAATAAGTAAAGTACTAACACCATATATTAGTAACATCTGATTCATTCCACAATAACTCACCATCTGCACTCTTAATCACTTTCACTGCCCTTACATTACCACCTCTCAATTTCTTCACTCTCAACCAAAATATTCTTTTATTCATACTAAAATCATTAGTCTATCTTTCACTCATCAAATTATCAAAATGCGCTTTGCTTTCTCTCACTACTCTCTTAATGTAACAAATAACAATGATTTATTCGCACTTAATTTAATACAAGGTTTTCCTCTGCTTTAACGCTAACTTCTTCGAACACGCACTTCACTCACATAACCGTACTCTTCTCTTAATTCTAGTGACTCTCACTGTGACTCTCTCTTGTGACTGTCCTTCTTACTTACTAACCTAACCTATTTATACATTACTCCAAAGTGCTAAGTTAGCAAATACATAGCTAATACGTAAAACAATATCGCTATAATTAATTTTGCTAATTTCCCATTTTAAACGCCTATGGCCAGTTTTTCTAATTAACACTCTGTATGAATATGTATATATATATATATATATATATATATATAGGGTGGTGAAAGCAACTCTCGAACATAGGGATTTAACATGTAAAATCACAATTTTGTAATTTCCTGCTTCCCTAATTATTTTAAGCAAAAAAGCTTCGAATAACAGTATTAGTGCATAATATTCTGTAGCTAAACCAATAAACAAAATTAACTTTGCATGCTTCGTAACGGCACAAATTAGGTCTGAAAATGACAAAAATAACTTCAAAACTATCGATAGCCATGGAATTGAAACAAAATTAAACAAATGTTTGACGTATAATCTGTCAAAATAATTTCTTTATTTATTATGTCATTTATTTTGACAGATAAAACGACAAACATTTGTTTAATTTTGTTTTAGTTCCATGGCTATCAATAGTTTTCAGGCTATTTGTTTAAAATAATTAGGGAAGCAGGAAATTACAAAATTGTGATATTACATGTTAAATCCCTATGTTCGAGAGTTGCGTTCACCACTTTGTGTATGTATATATATATATATATATATATATATATAAATTAACACTCAAAATTAGAATTATTCTAATTTTCATAATTTTATTGATGACTCCACAGATAGATGCCTTTCTTATATGTTTTAGTTCTGAAGATGTGCTTAAAATTCTTTCTAACTTGGATACTCGCAAAGAAGCTGGATCTGATGAAATTCCTAGTGTAATTATAAAAAATTGTGCGAACTCTTAATGCTTGCCTTTATCCTGAATTTTTAACAAATTTTTATCAGAAGGCATATTTCCCGATATTTGTATCAATATTTAAGAGCGGAAGTAGGAGTCTAATTGAGAATTATAGACCAATATCAAAACTTTGTTTTTTTTGAGAAGGTTTTTTAAAAACTGATATACAATATTTTGTTTCATTAAGCCAAAGCTTTGATTCTCCTTCAGCAACATGGTGTTATGCCTGGCAGGTCGGTTGAAACCAATCTATTGACCTATTCTGATTTCATTTTACGAAGTATGGATAACAGACAACAAGTAGACTCTATTTATACCGACTTCAGTAAGGCTTTCAATACTATTGATCATAATTTATGATTACAAAAATTACTGGGAGTCGGTATACATGGTCAATTGCTCAATTGGTTTCGGTCGTATCTGTCTGACAGAACCCAATGTATCGTTGTAAATGGTTAGAAGTCAGATAGTGTCTCAGTATCTTCAGGAATTCCGCAAGGTAGCCATTTAGGGCCTTTACTTTTTAATATTTTTATTAATGACGTAGCAGACTGTTTTCAGTATTCTAATTTTTTAATTTATGCGGATGACCTGAAGATATTCCGTACAATATCATCTCTTCGGGATAGTTTTGAGCTACAGTCTGATTTGGACCGTTTCAACGCATATGCCCAGGCTAACAGATTGATTATTAATAAATAATCACAGTTCACTAGTCCCTAGTTGGTCTAGCTGGAT
Source organism: Pterostichus madidus (assembly GCA_911728475.2). NCBI lineage: Eukaryota > Metazoa > Arthropoda > Insecta > Coleoptera > Carabidae > Pterostichus > Pterostichus madidus. The sequence goes on along the minus strand of OU452316.1, from coordinate 22,559,273 downwards.
AGTTGATCACACCATACTGATGAGTCACTAAAGGACGAAACGCGTCTATGGTTAAAGCTGAACTGACCAGCCGTTTGATGATGACCTGATAAGTTGATTCAAACGTGCTGTAAAAATTTTGGAATTTGTGACAAGTGATGGAAATTTTGTTTTCCTATTTTTCTTATTTTTTAAGACACAGTTCCACATCGTAATTGACTTTTTGTCTTTATTTTATTTTTGATTATTAATGTTAATAAATGTTACCACATCACTTTCACCAGAAATAGAGATATTGTTGAATACATTTATAATTTCTCAGGTAATATTCTTGCTGCTGTTGACTCCATTAAAGATCTGGGTATTACTTTTGATAATAAATTTATTTTAGATAAGCACGTTGACAAAATTGTAAAGAAAGCTTATAAAATGTTAGGATTTCTTAAGAGATCCAGTGGAAATTTTAAAAACCCTTATACGCTTCTGACGTTGTATTATAGTTTAGTAAGAAGTCAACTTGAATTTGCATCTGTCTGTTGGACTCCTCAATATTCTGTATATATTAATAAAATTGAAGGTATACAGAAGGCTTTTTGTAAATATATTTTCTTTAAATTCCCTAATTTTAGTTTTAATTTATTGCAACTGGAAAAAAGACGTATATTACTAGATATTTGTTTTCTGTATAAGTTAATTAATTACCTTGTTGACTGCCCTGCTTTATTAAATCAATTATCTTTTAGAATACCGTCGTACTTAACGAGATCAAACGAGCTTTTCTCAATTAATTTTAATAACAGTAATTCTGCAGTAAATTTCGCTATTAATCGTTTTCCGCTATTATATAATAAGTATGCTAGTGATATACGTTTTCCCGATTTATTTTCTTGTAAATTGTCAAAATTTATAAAATGTATTGCAAGTATTATATAATTTTTGTTTCCTTTTAAGTTATTTTTGTTGTTGTTGTGTATACAGTGTTTCTACTACACTATTTTTTGTTTCTATTGTATATTATATTATATTATAGTGCTTCTCTGTAATTGGGACTTGTCCTGCCGATAATGCCAAAGTTTGAAAATAAAAAAAAATATAATATATATATATATATATATATATATATATATATATATATATATATATATATATATATATATATATAGTAGTAGTAAATGATACAAACATGCAAACACATCATTGTCAACGTCTCTCAATTCATGTTGACAATATTTATAGTAAGGAAAAGATAGTCGGAATTCGGACAAGAATAAATCACAAAGACATGATATATTGCTAACGTTTCAGTTGATTTACAACCATCTTCAGAACTATAAGAAACGATTTTTATTACAATAATATAAATGTCTGAGATTTCAACAATAAAATACAAGTATACATACCAACAAATATCAAAACTTTAAATTATTTTTAAAATATTTAAATACAAATACGTTAATGGTTCATAGGAAATAAGAATGTACAAATCCTAAAAACATTCCAGTTAATTCAATTACAATGCCAAAACAGGTGTAGTTTATCGAGGAACTACTGAGGGACTGACTGTATATTTATAGTTACCCCGTATTATCTGCGAAATGACCCGATAATAATCTACCAATATTTTGTCGGATCGAATAACACATTCGCATGCTTTTCAACGATCAAATATAAGTTTGGTACCGGCATCTGATGTTTTTTCCTTCGCATGCCGTATTGAATTGCATCCGTAAATACAAAACGATATATTACTGTTCCTCTATTTATTACTTTCATTACTTAAATCTCTATGAAGCACATACCTATAAATCATATGTAACAGTCACTATAGGTGCCATCATACAGTAGTTCAAATTACTGTCATCAGTAGTGACCGGATTTATAAGCACAAAAAATAACTAAAAAAAGCGCTTTAAAAAAGTACAAAATGTAGGAAAAAAAAGAACAAAAAAGCAAAAAAAAAACACAAAATAAATTTCGTAAAGTATATTTATTTATATATATTAAATAGGTACATGTTTTAGTGTATATAGTTATATTATTATATTTTATATTCTTGTATTATATTTATATTGTATAGTAATAGTATATAAAGTACAAAATAATGTAGATCTAAACATAGTCGTATTTTATATTTAACACTCTAAATAAAATATATAGAAGCTTTGAATCACTCCGGTTGAAAACAGTTAATCACTAAATGTTGTTCCAAATTCTCCATTGAAAAATTTTGCCTTCTTTCGCATAAAATATTCTTATACGCAGAGAAACTTCTCTCGACATCTACACTTGTTATGGGTGCGTATTTGAAATTAGGTATTAAAGTCGGATTATTTGATTTTATCATAGTTTTGCAGAGATCGTAATTAAATTGTTTTTGTTCGCTCCATGCAGAAAATGTGGCTATGGATTCTTTAATAGTTTGTTGTTTGCCCTTTTTCAATCGTAAGCTACAGTACATTATTTACAAACATTTAAAAAAAATTATTACTATTTTTATGCAAGTTTGACAAAATATTTTATTATTTTCAAATTTCAATTCAGGATAAGCTCGTATCCATTCTTCAACAGTGTGTTTCTGCTTCGGCATTATGCAATATACAATTTACAATTCACAATTATTGTATTGAAGTTAACACGATATAACACTTGCAATGAAAACAGTAAAACTAAACAAGGCGCAACCTGAGACCGATATGCTGCATCCATGAATCACGAAATCGGGGAACCCCAAAGAACAAATATATATGCGCATGCGTCATTTCATTAAACATTGCGTAATAAATAATTTTTATAAATTATATTTAATAATATTAAATACAGTTAAAATAAAGCTCTGAATAAGCATAAAACTAAGAAAAAAGCTTAAAAACGCAAAAAAAGTAAAAAAAGCATAATAAACTTTATGTCAAATGATACGTTTTATACTAATACGTGAACATTTTAAGACTAATTGTTATTGCTTTTAATATTAAGAGAAAGCATAAAACTTAGAAATCCGGTCTCTAGTCATCAGATATATCGCATATTTACACTCATCATTGTGTAAGAAAATAAAAAATAACAAAAGCCAAAACACAGCATTCATATCGAAAACACGAAAATGTTTGCCTTACATTTGCATTGTTTAGAGTACGCAGAGAATGACAACAATCCCAAACAATTTGAAATCAGAATGTAAATGTAAACATTTCAGTTGGCACGAAGCAGGTGTGCCACTACTGGAAAACTAGAACAAATTGTCCTGCAAAGCCCAACTTTTCCACAAACAATACAAAGCCTGCTTTAGACTGTAGAACAAAGCTTTGAACGAAGCTATGAGGCATGCAGAACCTGGCGAACAATTCTTTTAAGAAACTATGTAGGAACTGTTACAGTGTGACATTTTGATATGTATTGTTACGAATGTGAATGTGTTATAGGTTTGATTGTTTACTTGTGTTTGTGTACAGTGTGCAGAGACAGCCTGTAGTACGGTGGTGTGGATAGCGTTACAGCATTCGGATCCGGAGATCCGGAGTTCGAACCCCACTCAAGTCAAATATATACAAACTACCACACCGCGCAGCGGCATAATTGAGATTAAGTTCCTGTTGTGCAGAACACAACAAATAAATAAACAAATAAAAGTTGTATGATCCTAAAATGAGAATAATTAATCTTTTTTAGTTTATACAGTTCTCTACTACAGTTGCAAAATGATAAATTAGTCTGTCATATAGACTAGATTAAAAAAAATTGTACGGGATCCGATAAAATTAAATGTATGTTATATAGTATAATATCGTATTTTTTTAATTTATGTTATGTTTTTCAGCGGAGGTTAGATGAAGCAACTGAAGCGCTGCCAAATGTGTTTGAAACAATAAAAAAAACTTTTTCCTATAACTGTGCGATTTCTTTGTTATTACGTAACTATAATTGCCTTGGTTACGTATGGAAAGTAGATGAATGCAGACCAAGTGCGTTTCCGAAAGCAAAGAAACACTAGTGCGGAAAGTGCTTCATTACGTAACTGTCAAAAGAATATTGTTTTGACAGCGATTTAAATTTCGCGCCGAGCGCGGAATTCATATTTTGACCACAAACGCTTATGGAAGAAGAAGATACGGTGAACCAGCGCTAGTAAATATGCAGTAGTATATTTTGACGTTTATAAACGTAACCTTAATTTGCAGTATATCTAATCTGTAGACAATTAATAAAAAGAACCGAACAAAGTAAAATATATCAATAAATGGTTTTATTTAAAGAGTAAGTGAAATACTTCATATTTATTGTTTATGTATATTATTAATACAGTTGTTACAGTTGCTTATATTGACATAATGTAAAGTAGAAACTTTTGTGTCTAAAGAAACATTGATTTCTTCCGTACCTGTTCATATTATTACCAGTAATATTATGGGTAACAATTTCGGAAGCTTCAGAAGTACCAGCAGCAGGTTGATTGTCATTGTCGAAAATAGATTCAACATAGTATGATCCGGAGCTTCAATTATCTTTGGAGGTGTTAATGATAAAGAAGAATCACTCACTGTACTATTCCAATCAAGATGATTTTGAAGAAATTATTTTGACGTTAGTGAAATATTTTTAAATAACGAAGAACAATGTGCAAGCAATCAACAAACAAACCATAGCAACGCCGTAAAACATCGTTCTCATGTAATATGATTAAAATTTTATAAATTTTATAAATTTTATAAATTTTAATAATATTTTAGTGATTTACTAAATCGCACAGTTGTAGGAAAAATGTTGTTTATAACACGTGCCGAAAAAGGTTACATGCTCGTGCAGATTAAATTCTGCACTTGCACGTAACGAGCCTTTTTCGGCACTTGTTATAAAAATAACTATTACTTTTATAAATAAAAAATAAATATAAATATATCATCACGCCTTTTACCCATTACTGGGTGTAGCACACTGCTGAAGCAGATCTCGATAAGTGATATATTTATGCGTGTGAAATGCGGTTACCAGCTGTCAAATCACGCCCCCCAAAGATGTTAGTGGTGGGGGAGCCACAAGGGTAATTTTAAAGTGGTAAAAATGTTTTATCGGCTGTGGAGATCGAACCAGGGTTCTTAGGATCCACATGCCGACTTGATACCACTGAGCCATTACCACATTTTAGTTTTATAAGTAAAATAAATACAGTTGTTTTAACGACTTTAAAATTTATTGTAAATAAAATACATAAAATGTATGCAGCGATATCGCGCAGGCTAAACGATATATTACTTTAAAGCGATCCAACCGAACAAAGATCTTTCTAAACTTGTTATAAATTTCGACTGTATTATCGATCTGCTGATTGAGGCGACTGTATTCTTTGCTTCATCCGATCACATTTCTCGATGCTGAATTGAATAGCTCAAGCTGTCTGGCGCATGCGCATTTCTGTATTCTGATTAAAATGTGAGGCGATGGTTTCGTCGTCTTTCGATAATCTTCGGTACGTTACGTATTAGCATTTAAAGCTAAACGCATATTACGACGCTTGTCGTGTCATACGCTGCGTTTCAGGTTTTATGCATCGCTCACCTAGAGACTTTATATATGTAATTAATAAATTTGCTAATTTAAAAGACTGGATTAAAGATCTAATTTATAAAAAAAGCTTAATTTTGATAGAATTTTTTTAATTCATTTTATATTTTTATGACAATAGACCATTTTAAAAATTCATTGCGCATGTGCAAACGTTAGACGGAGATAAAAAAAGTTAGTGCCGTATGCTCATCTTTGTTGCTGTATACTCATCTTTGTTTATGATTTGACAAGTGACAGTTCGATTATTTTTGTTGGTGAGTATTTGTTTCTTCATAGAAAAGTAATTAATAATAGTAATTATGACGGTTACTATATACTGTGTACAGGGTTGTATTAATAATTTAAAAAAAAAACAAGAAACATTTCATTGCACTATTTTCCTCAAAATGTGAACAGAAGAAAATAATTATATTAACATAATTTATAAATAACCGATGAATATACTTAATTTATTTTGATGCTACAATAAGTTTTCATTTTCACTAGAAACATTTCACTTACTGTATTTAAATTCATTTTGAAATATCTAGTTCGCCGCCATTTGGCGGCACTAAGTTATTAGTTCAAAAAATAAACACTTAGGGGTCGCGGACATGATTAAAATGGTCTATTAACATATTTTTATTTTATAATTATTCTTCTTTTTTTCATACCCAACTATTAGATTGGGCCCAGTCACCTCACTGCTCGATAGAATGACGAGTCGCCATTGCATTTATGTCATCAAAATTTTGCAATTTCGATTGCAAATACTGTCAGGGATTTATGTGACATGTGGTAATGCTGCCGAATAAATTTTGACGTTTTTCATTTGTAAATTCAGAAAAATTTACTTGTACTATAACAATTATTATTCGTATAAATTTTTAGGCACGAAATATGTTCACACATTTTTTGCCTCACAATAACTTTTTTTTAAATTTTGTTATATTATAAAATCTAAAAACAATTTGATAATTTAGATTATTAGTTTATAGCTGACCTATTTATAATATGCATAATTTGAAAAATTGTTCTTCTTATTGGGTTTTATCTGTAATAATATTATGAAATAATCATCTGACGTTGGAAATATTTTAAAATTTGAAAATATTTGAGATTATTTTTAAATGATATTTAACGTGTAACAGTGTAGTAGTACCAACATTAGAAAATAAAAAGTTACCAAAAACAGTTTAACAATAGCCTCTATTATTAAACTGTTTTCAGAATAATAATTAACCTATTATAAACGTAAAGTATAAAAAGATTTTGAGTTGTATTGCAATTTCTTTTTAACCCTCTCTCTCTCTCGTACATCAGTTCTATTCATAATCCTTCTACTATTCATATTTTCTGTTTCCATTTAACATTCAGATAATTTCGTGGTTATTGTTATGTTTACGTCGTTAAATATGGAATTGATAGATATGTTTTGATTACATACTTCACTGATTAAGATATCATCCATACGGATGTCATCATTGAGATCTCGGAAATATAAGAGCAACGGTTTCGACAAAATTAGACAATAGTTGTCACATTAGTAGGCCAATTATCTTAGTTTTATTTTTTCCTAAAAAAATGCATAAGTTACTGTAAAAATGTGGAAATAGTAATTTTTTCAAATAATTAAAATTTTAAAATAATAGTAGACAGCGAGAAAAGTTTTGATTGAAAATTGTATATACTAAAGCCCTATTTACAATGGAGAATTCAAAGCATTTTTTTCAGTCGCTCAAATTTTAGATATGACATAATAGTTTTTGCACGGCATTTTCACGCTACGCTACTGTAAACGAGAGTGCCTTCTCCCTGGATAACTAACCGTTAGCTTTTGCAGCAGCTTCAAATTGTCTAAAATAATTCGGCCATGACGTCTTTCCATAAAATTCCGGTGTTTTTATGCGAATTGTTGATGCAGTTTCCTCTTTTATTATTTTTATTTCGCCCGCTAATTCAGTTTTCAATACCCCAGGACATGAATTCGCGAATGGTGTTGCATTGAAGAATTTGTCTTCTGATTTTTCTATTCTTTTTTTAAATGCGTGTTTTTAAGAATACTCTTTTAACTGTTGTTTCAATGTTCTAGAATTTTCTGTCAATTCTTGTTTTAAAATTCTGGAACTTTTTTCTTATTTTCTAGAATACTCTTTTAACTTTTATTCCAAATTTCTAGAATTTTCTGTCAATTCACTTTTTAGAATCCTTCTTCAGATTATCTTGAATTCTCTTCTAACTGTTGTACAGAATCTATTAATTATTCTTTTAGAATTCTGGAATTTTCTGTTAATTCTACTTTCAGCATTCTGAAACTTTTTTTCTGATCTTCTGGAATTCTCTTCTAACTTCTATTGTAAAGTTCTAAAATTCTCTTCCATTTTCTCCAACATTTTGCTGTTATCACTAGAACCAATTTCAAATACAATCTTTTAAAATCCTCTGATTGTCTAGAATTCTCTTCTAACTTTTGTTGAACAGATCCAGTTAATTCTTCTTGTAGAATTCTAGAATTTACTTCTGATTTTCTAGAATTTTCATTTAACATCTGATACAAAGTTCTGAAATTCACTTCTAAATTTTGTACTAAAATTCTAGAACTTTCTTAAGATTTTCTGGAATTTTCTTCTAATTTCTCCAACATTTTACGATTAGCACTTGAACCAATTTCAAATACATATTCCTCGGGATCCTGGTTTGCCACTTTTAATCCTGATGAGTCCAAATCTCTCTCCTCCAACTCTCTCTTGAGGTTCACACATTTTAACTGAATTAGTTTTAAACCGAACGACGCTATTATATATTTTTACTTCACATTTCACTATTTAGTAACCCCACACCTGACACCAGTTGTAATGTTTTTCGGGTTTTCTAGATGTGTGTAGGTTTCGAAATACAAAAATATTACTAACAACAATTTATTGAAACGAAAAAAAAATGTAATTATTTAATAAATGAATATTAATAATAATAATAAAATCTTATTTAAATACTATAACACAACTTAACACTAATTATTAATTGACTATACTAAAACTATTTTTATCAAGAGCACAAGAACCACTATTTATATCATGATACATTTATGTAACTGCGTCTACTACTTGAGTAGAGACAACATTTCGAGATCATAGATCGGTATTATTTTCAAGTCAATTAAATCAATAAAATGTTTACGACATTGTTACATTTGTTGTAAACTTTTTATTATTTAATTGACTTGAAAATGAGACCGATCCATAGTGTCGAAACGTCGTCTCTACTTAGAAAAGAAAAAATTATATTGAATGCTAAGTTATCCAATCATTGGGGTAATACTTTATTAGCTGTATCTAGTTAATACTCCTACTCATAAAACTGTAGATGGTTTTCAATTAAATTGTACTTGATTGAGCATCAGTTTATATGAAATTTCATAAAAAATAAAAATATGTAGGAATTTAGTATTTATTTTTATATTAAGGTGGTATTATCATAAAAGGGTTTTATTCCTGATTTGAATGAGTTGTAAGTATGCTATTTTTCATGTGTTTCTACACTAGTATGCAATTTTTTTTTTTAAGTTTACCGTTGTTGAGCTGAGTAATGTAAAGTTAAAGTCGATCAAAAATGCATTGGCGTTATAGAAACTGTACCTCGCGAGGCAGCTTACTGCGTAATAAATTCATATATTGTAGTTATTTTTTAACAAAAAACTAACCCACAGTACATCATGTAAAGATAAAGGTATGAGAATTAAAAAATCCATGCCTTACCGGATTAGTTTCAAAGAAATTGGCGATGAAAGTTGGATATTCGATGATAATCAATGAAACTGTCAGAAATTCTTGGCAACGTTACACGAGTAGACAGAGATGGTCGCACGAATGACAAAGCAAGAACTATGAAAGTTATTATTTCGATCAGTAAAATATATTAATTTTAGTACAAAAATTATATTACAGCATTTTATATTTATTTATTTGTTGTTACAGTTGATAATAATTGCTTTGGAGCATTTTTCTCATTTTTATTATGAACTGTCAACAGGATGTATCGATAATACAGTCACGTTTCGTACCGACTGGTAATATCATGCTGCTTGTGGTTCTCGTCTTGTTGTCATAGCTTCTGCTGTGTAAAATCTTACACTGCTATTGGTTGACATGAAACATTTACTTCCAAAAATTTTGTTATGTTCCTGAATTTCATAAACTAGTTAAATAGTTTTACTTATTATATTCAATTGTTATTGTTAATTATACGATATTTGCAGTGAAATGTTAATTCTGTTAATAACCTATACCATACAAAAATGTAATAATTATATTTATAAACTTTTTTAGGTTACCTTTACTTTTGTATGAAACTGTCATGATAGAACCACCTTAAGTGCACGTAATTGGCCGTATTTTCAGGTTGCGCGTGAGAATGTTACTTTTAGTCGAAACCGTCAAGTCGACTCTACAAAAATCTATCAAAAGCGCCAAAAACTAAAAATTAGCCCACAAAATACAATTTTTTTTTCTATAACTGCCAAAAAAGAATAATACAATCATTATTGATTTATTTAAATAAATTAATGAAAAAAATCCACAATAATATTAATTTATTATTATTGATGCGTTGTAGCTAATGCAACGTGAAAATGTATGATAAATAAATTTAAAAATATCAACGCGTTTGAGTTTTGAAATATCATTTAAAATAATAATATGGGGTAGCTAGCTCAGTGGCATCAAGTCGGCCTGTGGATCCTGAGAACCCTGGTTTGATTCCCACAGGCGACAAACAATTTTCGCCTTTTTAAAACTACCCCTGTGGCTCCCCCACCACTAACATCTATAGGGGCCGTGATTTGATGGCTGGTAACCGTACTTCACGCGCAAAATATATCATTTACCGAGATCTGCTTCAGTAGAGTGCCACACCTAGTAATGGATAGAAGGCGTGATGATATATACATTTATTTATTTCGTTTAATATAATAATAGGAAAGTAAAAATATCGAGCTTTTTGGCAATTGTAGAAAATAGTTATTTGTACATCAAGTGCGTAAAATTGATAGTTCGTCGCAGAATGAAGAATGTAGATCATCCAAATGAAGCTTGTTTCGCAGCCTCGTGTTCTAAAGCATGAGACACTGCATCGGCTAATGTTTTAAACTTGCTGGATTTCGCCCTCTCGGTTTCCGTACATAAACGTTTGGGTGACTGAGCACTCTAAAACACTGTCCGAAGCTTTAGAACATGCGAGGTGAACCAAGTGAGCAACATCAGTTCCAAATTCTTGGAGATTTTCTTTTGACTTCTGATATCGGTTCCTCAGTTGTGTTTGGAACACCGGGTCTAGGTGCGCATTTCCATATCGCATATCTAAATGCTTGACTTGTTGGTCGTAGTCCTTTAGATATATGACCACGATTTTTCTACATCAAATTCCGGTGTTTTTATGCGAATTGTTGATGCAGTTTCCACTTTTGCTATTTTTCTTTCACCTGCTGCTTCTGTTTCCAGTAACCCAGGACATGAATTCGCTGATAGATTTGCATTGAAGAATTTGTCTTCTAATTGTTCTATTTGTAACAGGATGGTCTTGATGCAGCCATTGTTGCACCCCCGAAAACACCACTCTTCACCCCGCTCAAAAACATAGCGTCTATTTTTGAGCGGTAGCCTCAGTGATGTCACGCTCGCGTCCGCGGCTGATATGAAAAAACGCATCCGTTCTCACTTTTCGCGCGGATTTTGTATTTTATCTTTGTTTACGCTTTATCTTATATTTTGTTTTAGTACTTATAATTCCATTAAATTTGTTATTAAAGTTATGTGTTTTATTATGCGTATTATTAATAATAAAAATCAAACAATCGTCTTGATAATCGCTTCCGTTTTAATTACGTTTTATTCACCATCTAGAATCAATTACACGCTTGCGATGTACAGACCCCATCGTGTAACAAGTGGCGCAGTCCAGTAGGGTAGCCAGAAAAAGTTCTGTGTAATTTATGCAGAATCGCGGTAAATATGTAACTACTGCAAGTGATCATCATACGCGTTTAATTATTGGATGAGTTAACTGGCTATCAGCGAATTTGCGTTTGTTGTGGATCGTGAGTGTGTAAGTTATTTTATTTGAACAATTTACTTCAGCGCCATGTTATTTTGAATTTTTGTTTTACGTCTAATTTATTTGTAATTCTAGTAATGTTTGTCGCATAAAAGTAAATTCGATTTGTTCTTTAATTTAACCGGGAATTTCAAGAAAATGCAACTAAATGTATTCTTATACGCAAGTGTCATCGTTTTATCGATGGAGTCAGCATCTTGGAGTTCCACCGCACCCGCTGGTAACTATGTACCCGCAGTATGGTTACGAGTGCGACAACCCAATACCAGAAGCGTCACAGCTCAAGCAGTATCCGCTGGGAGGTGCACCGTGTCGATTTCGTCCCGACGTCCAGCTGAAGACAGCGTTACCAGAGAGGTGGATGGCGTCGTATGTCCAACCGCCGCCGTAAGAGCAGCAAGCAACGTTGAACCAGCCGTTTGTGCATGGGCAGAATACGGATCGTACCCCGTTGTACGTGAAACCGAGCTACGGATCTGTTGTCCAAACTGAGGTAGCAACAATTAGCGTAGCTGAAATTGAATTGTTGAACGGGTCGTTGTGAACATCCCGCGTCCTACAGAAAAGGTAATTGCTGATTCTGTTGTGAACGTCGAAGTGGAAAACGAAGTCATCGACAACGGAGACGGCACCAGGGTACAAGTGGTCAACTCCGAAAAGGTTGCCGATGAATGCATGTTCAGATGTTTTAGAGAGGTACACGTAGTTGGACATTCTGGGGAACGCAACATAATAGAAGGAAAAAAAGGTCAGTTTCGGCGTGTACTTAGAATGGTTGAAAACATCTGCAGGTATAGCTTTCTGTTATTGAGACGGAAAATCCGACGAACCCTTATGTAGCCGCATTCTAAGAAACTGCATCGGTAATCTTGTAACAACGGGCCTGCTATCCAAGGAGTTAAAAGGAAGCGTCATCGCTTTAAGGCTGCCAGCCATGTAACTGTACATTTTTAACCGTGTGGTATCCGTGAAGTGAAAGTGTGACAAAAAGTGTAACTTCGGTGCAGTGTTAGTATCCCCTTTTTACGGTTCCCTGTGGACATAACAACACGACCAACCGCCTGAAACTCTAAGTTATACATGTTGAATCTTCCCGTGACACAATGACTTTTGTAATTATGTGCATGTTAGTTAAGACTTAGTTAAGTTTCGAATTATGTTGTTATGTATCGATTACGGTTTGCTTTTTGTAACCTTTTGACATCGTTTTTTGTATTACTGTATTCGTTTTTATTATGTATTTTCGTTTTATTAGTTTTTTGTTTTGTTGTATTTTCTGTCTGTTTTAGGTTTAGAAATAATTATATCCCATTAGAGATATAATTATGTTTTAATAGGGGGAGGATATAACAGGGTGGTTTAGAGGCAGCTATTGTTGCACCCCCGAAAACACCACTCTTCACCCTGCTCAAAAACATAGCGTTCGTTTTTGAGCGGTAGCCTCAGTGAAGTCATGCTCACGTCATCGGCTGATGTGACCAAAAACGCATCCGTCCCTACTTCTCACGAGAATTTTGTATTTTATCTTAGTTTACGCTTTAGCTTATATTTTGTTTTAGTACTTATTATTCCATTAAGTTTGTTAATAAAGCTATGTGTTTTATTGTGCGTATTATTAATAATAATCAAACAATCGTCTTGACAATCGCTTCCGTTTTAATTACGTTTTAATCACCATCTAGAATCAATTACGCGCTTACCATGTATAGACCCCGTCAAGTTACATATTCTTCTTCCATATTCCTCATTTAATTTACTTAAATTTTCTTGCATCTTCTGTTTCAGTTTTTCTTCTAAAATTCTAGATTTTCAAGAATTCTCTTCTAACTTTTCTTCCAAAGTTCTAGAATGCTCTTCTAATTTCTATTTCGTAGTTCTAAAATTCTCTTCTAACTTTTGTTTCAAAGTTCTAGAATTATCTTCTGATTTTCTAGAATACTCTTCTAACTTATGTTCCAAAGTTCAAGAATTTTCTGCCAAATCTTCTTTTGGAATTCTCAAACATTCTTCTAACATTTTTTTCAAAGTTATAGAATTTTCTGCCAAATCTTCTTTTAAAATTCTAGATCTTTCTTTTAACTTCTGTTCCAATTAATCTTTTAAAATTCCTCTGATTGTCTAGAATTCTCTTCTAACTTTTGTTGAACAGATCCAGTTAATTCTTCTTGTAGAATTCTGGAATTTGTTGTTCATTCTTCTTTTAGCATTCTGGAACTTTATTCTGATTTTCTAGAATTTTCATTTAACATCTGATACAAAGTTCTGAAATTCTCTTCTAAATTTTGTACTAAAATTCTAGAACGTTCTTAAGATTTTCTGGAATTTTCTTCTAATTTCTCCAACATTTTATGATTAGCACTTGAACCAATTTCAAATACATATTCCTCAGGATTCTGGTTGGCCACTTTTAATCCTGATGAGTCCAAATCTCTCTCCTCCAACTCTCTGTTGAGGTTCACACATTTTAACTGAATTAGTTTTACATCGAACAACGCTATTTTATTTATTTAGTACACACTTCACTATTTAGTAACCCCACATCTGAGACCAATTGTAACGTTTTTCGTCTTTTCCAGAAGTGTATAGGTTTGAAAATACAAAAATATAACTCACAACACTATTTATATCACGATACATTCATATAACCGCATCCGATGTCAATTGTCAACTAACTCTCGAGCCGTCCAGCGTCTGCTTTTATACCTAAGCCTAACATCTCGATCTTTCCAGAACGTCCCAGAATCCTTCCGTAGCCGCACGTCCGGACAAGAACGCTCACTCCATGCGTCCGGCTGGCCTCGCTGCAACGCAACACTCTGGTTCTCGAGATGGTTCTGTAACGTTCTTGGTTCTCGAGAATGTTCTAGAACGTTCTCGGCAGGATGACTCATTCCTTGAGTATATTCGTTACAATATTCTTCTTAAATATCAGTGTCACTGCAAACGACTTTCGTGTCAAGTCTTTTAGTATATGATAGAGTCATGGGATCGAGGCTGCATATAACAAGTTGGAATAATAGTTATATAACTAACTAATGTGTCAATGAGTGCGATTAATAAATGAGACATTTTGTCTGTTGAGTTTATTAATCGCCGATTAACAAAATTAGTTAGTTACAATATTTTTCTGTTGACTGTATCATTTTATTTTGGATAAAATCTAAATTTATTCCATCACAAATTTGTTAAGTTAGTACATTCACACATACATACATAACATCATGCTATATCCCATTAATTGGGGTAGCACGAACCCCAGAATCATTAACAAAACCTTATCTCATCAGATTCATCAAATAATCAGTCCTCGTCCAAAATTCTCTTCCTAACACACCACCCTCACTTCAACCACACTCACAGTTCCCTTCTTACATGCTCATTTTCTTATCACATCTAAAATCATTCATTACAAAACACACTTTCAACCACATCTATCCAATCACACCTATACACTATAGGCGTGTTTCTTTGGACTGTGATTCGTAATCAAAGTGATCAAACTTAACATGATCATGAAGAATCATGTTTCTTCGTTCGTTATTCGTTATCCCTACTCTTTCATTTTGTGATCACGAAACGACAATCCCCCTACCCTTCTGAATCATACTTTTTCTATGATTCATGTTGACTGATTCACATCGAAGGTTTAAAAATGGCGTCTGATGATAAATTTATGTGCTCTATTTGTGGAATTAAGGGAAATTGGCTGCTTCTGGAAGAAATTTTAAATGGCTTACATGGACACTCATTTATGAAATTTTAAAATAGGTTAGTTTGTGTATTTGACATTTGCAGTTATTTTAACGTTCATACTATAGGATCGCGTCGATCGGGTTGGATTTGAATCATTATTCCTGTTAGATGTTTTCTTCAGTATCATATTTAATCATGATTCAACGCAATCACGATCAAAGGAATCATGATTTCGAAAATCACAATCACAGTCCAAAGAAACACGCCTTATCACTAATATATCCTCCATATTTCATATACTCAGAATATCTCAAATTATTCATGCTCTCCCCGCTGAAACCAAATCTAACAACGAATATATAAAAATTAGGAAAGAAGAGATTGACATCATGCGTATGTATTTGAATGAAAATTCCACACAATTACTGTTAATCATATTGAAGAACTGAAAACGAATCAAATAGATAAGAAAGAAAGAAAATGAATAAAAAAAATAAGAAATGAAGGAAGTGTCGTCTTGTGCTTGTTTTTTATTAGGTTAGTAACGTTTGCCGGTTAGGAACATACCTGTCACAAATATTATGACAACAGTGAATGCGTTCAAATTCACTTAACGTTAGTTAGCACCAGCAGTTTTTATTTTATAATGTTTTTATTTTTATATTCATTTTAAAGGAATGCTACGTGAATATTATTTAGCTAGAAGTGTCGAAATCATTTCGTTTAAGTCTGTGTAACAATATGCTACAACTTAGCATTAGTCAATATATACTATATTATGTGTTATATGCATCTCAAAAAAAAATCGTTTATTAATAAAAATTATGCATTAGTTAATAAGGGTAATGTATGCTTTCGTATATATTAATGAAACGAATAAGAAAGTTATTATTTTTAATTTTTCGGTAATTCTACGTTTGCGCGTTGTACCATTTTAAACTAAAATGAAAAATTTATAAATTTTAAGGGAATAAATTTATTGGATCTGAATTTAAACACTATTACCAGAGTATTTTCATTACTTGCAAATTCAATACATTTTATTAATATTAGGATAACATTATAAATTCAGTTCACATATTTTCCGTTTATCACTTCTCGGTCACTGCACGTTATTTCAATTTCCGTTCGAATTCCACAATATCGCTAAAGTTATATTGTAGGAAGTTTTGTTTTCCCGACACAAGAACGGTCACATTTCATACTTATAACAACACAATATAAAAGCTGAGAGCAGCATCCGTGACATAGGGTTATCTATAGCTAAGGTTATAATAGAAAGCTGGGAGCAACGTGACAACTAAGGAAAGCTCTGCGCTGTGTTGAACTATCAGTAAACTTTGCGTATAAACAAAGACATGATCCAGAGGTTACTTTAATGAAATGTTGGCAGTACTGACACTCAGAAGTGAGTTACGAAACTGTCGCCTGGGACATGAAATAAGATAATCAAGAAAGTATATAACGGAAGACAGTTGCTATGAAAATATGACAAAATATGTTATAATCTTGAAACAATGTAGTAGTATTATGCAATTCTTATGTCCGGTTGTCTCTTGTCTCTTTAGATTAAACGTATCATTTAATAAAACTTCCCATAAAATTAAATCCAGTTTAAAAATTGTTTTTTTGCACCATGGAAATTTAAACGCCGTTTTCGCGCTTCTAGTATTATTATGATTTTTTTAAAATTGTTGAATTGATATTTAAAATTAATCAAACAAACCAAAATATTACATGTTCATCGTTTCTATCATAGCAAGTTGATTCCTACGACCCTTGAATGAAATTAATATCAATACATTATGCATTTTTCTCGAATATTTGAGTACTGAACTTTGTATTCCTCTAATTCAAAATAAAATTAGCGCACAAAAAAAAAATATGGTCTCAATTAAAATAAGAAAGTTGTGCCCCTCATTTGGAGATCCACTGGACAAAAAAAAAGTTAGCTAATAGTTTTGTAATAGACTTGCAATTTGTATTTCTTTGTTACGTAATAAAATCAACCTTGAAACACTTATTGTCCTCGAGATGGCAATGGTGGTACACTTAAATTTAATATCCTGCACAAATAATACAAAGACAAAATGTCAATTGCCATGTGGAACTGAGTCTTAATAAATAAGAAAAAAATAGGAAAAAATTTTTTTTAACATTTGTCAAAGTTCCAGAACTTATCAAGTGTTGGAAAGTTTTTCCTATTTTTTTTCTTATTTATTAAGACTCAGTTCCACATCGCAATTGAAATTTTGTCTTTGTAGTATTTAATTGCTGTCAATCAGTTTGCGATTTTTGTCGGTAGATGTCACCACGGGTTGCGCCGTAGCTCTCATGTCATGTTACCGGCTTACATATTTTTTAACATCTGTAAGTTCAGCTTAAATAGTATCACAGTTCACTAGCCCCTAGTTGGTCTAGTTGGATAGTTGATCGCACCATACTGATGAGCGAAACGCGTCTATGGTTAAAGCTGAACTGACAAGCCGTTTGATGATGACCTGATAAGTTCATTCAAATGTGCTGTAATTTTTTGTGAAACTTTGACAAGTGTTGGAAAAAATTTTACGTGCACAAATATTGATGACAATTGTGATCATAATTTCTAATGGTCCGCCATATTTATTCAAACTATTTCACACATATGATCACAGGGCATTCTAATATACATGATTTTATGCGTCAGCCTCAATTGATTGCGTTCTCTATGAACTTTACACACTTTTTTTTGTTTTTTCTTCTTTACAGTTAATTTGAAGTTGAATATTCTGGAACTACTTCAACCACACTATTTATGCATTGCTAAAAGTGTAAACATTTTACTCACGCAATACGGTTTATACAACTTGGGACATTTAATTTTAATTTTTCCTCTTGTACTATTAATTAATTTGTTATATATTATGGATAACCTGGTATCAACTCCTGGTATAAGATGTACTCTTTGTAACCAGTAATCAAATAAAAATAAAAATAATAAAATAATATAAAATAAAAAATTTGCAAATAATTTTAAGCAAGTCTTTTTTTTATTGACTGTGAGGCAATGCACCCCTTAGCATCATTATTAAGCGTCATGTACTCCTTGTCAATTGGGAATTAATTTCTTTCTTGGCAAATTAATTGAGATTCAATTCAAACTAGCTTTATGAATTTTTACATTAATATAGAAAATTATGGATCACTAGTTTAAAAAGCTGGAATATTATGAAATAGTTATTTGTATATTAAGGAAAGAAAGTGAAATATTTCTACTCGAAGGTGCCACTTCATTTCCTGAAACGAAGGCGAGGTACATAAAATACCTGAGAGAACACTTTCTTCGTAAGGTAAACATTTATGTTTTTCTACAACCGAGCTGAAAGTAGACAGGTGCAACCATATACTTACTATCTATATACCGCTGATGCTCCTATTTTACAATAAAAAGTATTATCCGCTATGAAGGGAGATAGATGTATACATCCATCTCTCTAATAGAGTTTCGGCCTCGCAATGCGTAGACGTGTTTTCATAAATGTCATAAAGAAATATATCGAAAGGGGCATAAATTAATTAGATACAAGTGCGTACTCAAATACTTACTTAGGGGGCACAAATATAAAATAAATTATATCTTCTGGTTATGAAATAAATTTTAAATTAACAATCAGCAAATATTTTAAAATATATTCAGGTTTTATTAAATTGTACACAAAATCGCATTTTTGAATGTCAAATGACAACTAGTAAATAAAAATTGTTACGATTTTGTTCAGTTTTACGGTTTTATAGTGTTACACAAACATACAGAACCGCACTGTAAGGACGGTAGGAATAAAAAAATTAAAACTTCAAATACCAACAAAATATTTATTGGTTTTTATATAGGACCAATTTAGAGTACATTGTTCGTACATAAGACTCTTTTTCAGAAGCTAATTTAGCTTCATGATGTACCCTTACTTACAAAAATATATCAATAATACTTTTTATTTATTGTATCTTATGGTTGTCTAAAATATGCAGATTTTTTATATGTTCATTAAAATCTTTATTATCAAACACATTTTCGACATATTAAAAATAGTTAGTTTCAAGTTATTTAAAATATTTTTCGTTTCAAATAATTTATGTGTATTTTGCCGCAATAGGTACACTTTCCGCCATTTTGCACACATACATTACATGTTTTAAAGGCTGCAAAAATGTGCCTCTATTTTTCAGTAATATTAATAAAGAAGTTTTTTCATCTAAGTACAAAAAGTGTGTACAACATTCACATATATTTAATTTGACATTTTTTTTACTATTTATGTACCTCGCACTATATTTTGTAACGAGAGATAGAGTCGCGATCTAATTCATTATAAAATAAGACAAAATAAGACGAAGACTTCTTGTAAAAATATATATTTAAAACATAAAAATGAAATATATAAAAATATAACGTAAAATTTACAGAAGTTATAAACTATAATTTAAATTAATATAAGCAAATCCGGCAATGGAAACAACAACGACAACGTATGAATAAACTAATCTTTAAGTTACAAAATACTAAAATACATGGCAAGATCTACATCTTGCACAGACGAGACAACTCGTCTCATCAGAAGCCAAAACACCACTAACTAAATCGTTGTTGTATATCCATGGGATGTTCTGACAAAGGGTAAGGGGGTGGTATCGTCGCGATGGTCGTACATATGCGTTTACATAAAAAACCCAGACGAGGTTAAATCATTCCGACCCCTCGCTTAGCTATAATTTACCCAGATATGTCATCACATCCCGTGTAACCAGACGCGACAATTCAGGAAAGCTATAAACTTGATAAATAATCATCTACAGAATACTGAAGTTATAACATATGCACTAATCAATTTGATAAACAAAATAAACTCTGTCAAGTCAACTTTAGAAAGATACTTAAGATAACGCTTAATTAGTCTGTATCTTTCGAAGCTGAGTTGATAGTGAAATATCATAATTTATAAACAAAACCAATTTCTGAATTACCCGTTTTGTTACAATTTGACCACATCGTCTACATAGTTACTTAATCTAAATATGGAATTTCAGTAATCGTGTTCGAATATAGTGATGCTTGTTTTTGAAACAGGAACGTCCGCTACTGGCTGTAGCCAATATTGTTGCAGCAATTTGAGCATGCACATTTACTACAATAAATTCTATTAGAGAGATAGGAATATATATCTGTCTCCCTTTATAGCGAACGTGAAAAATATAGAATCAGCAGTATATAGATAATAAGTATATGTTTCCAACCGTCAGTTGAATGCAGAAAGTTTGCGTTTGGCACTCGCCGAGCAGTAACAAGATTTCTCCGCTCGCCGAGCGGTAGAGTAAGTGTGTATCTATGGATACATGAAAACAGTCAATATTACAAGTAAATTTAAAAATAGAAAAAATGTAGAAAAATAGTGTTCACCACGAGCTGAAAATCTCCATGCGAGAGCAACATTAGACTACTTTCTGCTTTATGAACTCAAATAATTATTTTTTACTATCCTTTCACAAATAAAATATTCAGAAATAATTTAGAAATTTAGATAAATTTATTAAGCTCTTGATAGATGTCACTTATCTGGCACTAATATCTGATAGGGTGATGAAAATGGTATATTACATACTAAATCAGGAAAATGATGTTTTACTTGATGAAGCGGTTGTTTGAATTTTAATTCGCTGAGTCAAGTAAAAACATTTTCCTGACGTATTATGTATACTATTGTTTCTAAAACTATTTAATTTAAACAATAATTAATAATAAATTTTTCAAACTGTTAAAAGTATTGTACTTATTAGTAACTAAATAATATTCATTCATATAATTTTAAATCATTAGAATAATCAACCTTGTTGCATACATTTCAATTATAATATTACATTATGTTTCATCTTATGTGTATAATGACTGAATGTTAACATTTGATATTAGTTGATTGAAAGTTGACAAATTAGACTTTAAACATTTTGTTTTATAAATAATTTTAAATTATTAGAATAATCAACCATTCTGCATACATTTCAAATTGTTTCATCTGAAAATAGTATATTACGTACTATTAACTGTAATTGACACTTTGTAGGTCAAGAATGTAGTCTAGGAAGTCGAAGCCCGTAGAGTTGAGATTTCGTGAACATTCTCGATCTTACAGTTCGACGTTAATAAATTTTTACAATAATCGCACAAATAAAAGGAAAAGAAAAATAGGTTTCAAAATTAACAGCTGTTATATTTACTGTGGATGGTCAGTAAATATGTAGTTCTGATGTAACCATGGAAATCAAATGTGCAATAAAAATTCCACTTAATATGTTTAAATTTTATTATTATATAGTAACTTACAATACAGGTATTGTAAAATAGTACTTTAGTTTTTATGTTTTTTCTCCAACTTTCAGCAACTGTTCTCACACCCAAATATTCCTCGGAGAATCATCTGTTATATGTCCGATTGCAGAACTCAAGGTTAAACTACATCTTTTAAACACTATGATACTTGACTTAGAGTTCGATATATTTTTTCCGTAAGTCAATTAGAGTCTTAAGTGCAATTTACCTGTGTTCCGAAGTTTTGTTTTAAGTTGTGATTTTGTGATTTGTCGTTTTTGCTGTTTGCTTCAAATTTTTGTGTGGACTTGAAAAATCTACGAAAGAAGACTATTTTGTTGTACTCGTATATTCATAAGGTATTGCTCGGATTAGTTTCATCAACAGTTTTTGCCAAATGTTAAAACTGAACAAGAAGATTTTTGTTGCATATAGGAATCCACTTAAGGTGGTACTATCATGGAAGCCTTTAACCCGGATTATAATGAAATGTAAATATGTTATTTTTCATGTGTTTCTACACTAGTATGCAATTTTTTTAAAAAAGTTTACCGTTGTTGTGCTGAGTAATGTAAAGTTAAAGTCGACCAAAGTCGATCAAAAATGCATTGGCGTTATAGGAACTGTACCTCGCGAGGCAGCTTACTGCATAATAAATTCATATATTGTAGTTATTTTTTAACAAAAAACTAACACACAGTACAACATGTAAAGATAAAGGTATGAGCATTAAGAAATCCATGCCTTACCGGATTAGTTTAAAAGAAATTGGCGATGAAAGTTGGATATTCTATGATAATCAATAGAACTGTCAGAAATTCTTGGCAACGTTGCACAGGACAGGTAGACACTAGACAGAGATGGCCGCACGAATAACAAAGCAAGAACTATGAATGTTACTATTTCGATCAGTAAAATATATTAATTTTAATACAAAAAAATATATTACAGCATTTTATATTTATTTATTTGTTGTTACAGTTGATATAATTGCTTTGGTGCATTTTTCTCATTTTTCTTATGAACTGTCAACAGGATGTATCGATAATACAGTTACTTTTCGTACCGACTGGCCGCTTGTGGTTCTAACCTTGTTGTCATAGCTTCTGCTGTGTAAAATCTTACATTGCTATTGGTTGGCATGAAACATTCACTTCCAAAAATTTTGGTATGTTACTTAATTTCATAAACTAGTTAAATAGTTTTATTTAATATATTCAATGTTATTATTAATTATACGATATTTGCAGCGAAATATTAATTCTGTTAATAACCTATACCATACAAAAATGTAATAATTATTTTTGTAAACTTTTTAGGTCACGTATACTTTTGTATGAGACTGTCATGATAGAACCACCTTAAGGTAAGGTTTAGTTTACACCAAGTTATGTCAATGTTATGTCAAAATTAGATAGCAATTAAATATATTGTTCACAATGGTCATGTCGTTTGCTTGGTTAATATTTATTTATTTGTTGTTTAAACTGGATGACGAATATTTATTATTATATTATTATATATTATTAGAACAAGAATACATTCGTAGAGAAAATAAGTTTCACAGACGTTTGGGTACGCCTAATAAATTTAAATGGAAATAATAAAGGATATTTCCATAATTTTATATCAAAAATGAAAGTTTGTGATACAGATAGCTTTTTTAGTTTCACGCTTCTGTAAAGTACATCATGTGAACTCGATGAATTAAGTGGGTTGGTTTTTAACAAATGATGAAAGTCCAGCTTAAAGACTAATGATAATGTTAGGTTAAAATCTTTATAATAATGATAAATAATACAATAATTTATAACGTTATATAAATATATTTTAGATATTTCTGAACAGGGGAATATTACTGATTTTAGACCGAGCTGTTGTTCAATCATGAATGTAATAAATAAGAAAAAATAGGAAAAAACTAATTTTCCATCACTTGTCTCATAATTCCACAAGGTTTTACAGCACGTTTGCATCAACTATCAGGTCATCAACAAACGGCTAATCAGTTCAGCTTTAACTATAGACGCGTTTCGTCCTTACAGACTCATCAGTATGGTGCGATCATTTATCCAACTAGATCAACTCGGGAATAGTGGATTGTGATACCGACTTAGCTGAACTGACTGATGTTAACCTATCTACGCTGGTAACATGACATGAGAGCTAAGGAGCAACTCGTGGTGTCATCTACCGACAAACTCGCAAACTGCTTGACAGCTATTGAAATAAAACAAAAGACAAAATGTCTATTGCGATGTGGAATTGAGTTTTAATAAATAAGAAAAAAAAAATAAAAAAATAGGAAAAATAGGAAAAAAAGGACAAAATAGGAAATTTTTTCTTGTGGAATTATGAGACAAGTGATGGAAAATTAGTTTTTTCCTATTTTTTCTTATTTATTAAAACTCAATTCCACATCGCAATAGACATTTTGTCTTTTGTTTTATGAATGTAATAGTAAATGAAACATGTAGTGTACTCTATCAAACTTTGCACTCTTTGTATGTATGTAAATTAAATACACAAATTGGAAGGATAGTGCGAAAGATTAATTCAATATGGAATTTTCCTCACTGCTTGGGGATAATGATGGCAAATATGTAATTTGTAATTTTGCGTTAGTACACGATTCAGCGACGGCGATTCCATCCTTAGCGCGGGCCCCGATTACTCTACCCTAGCGACAACACTGGTTACGTAGATCGGATTGTTTTTACGTAGTTTGTCTATCTTAGTTCAACTAATACTTTTGTGTTTAAAATTGAAATAAACATAAACATATCAAGTCGTTTGGTCGATGCGACGATGACAAGAATTTCATGCCGCGAGACCGAAAGACTTATTAACTGCTAACCAAACCTGAATCGTCAAACCAAATGTATTACTTGCGTTCAATTTTGAAGTATGTTTCAAGTCTTTTTGATACTTACATAATATATGAGCCAGGTTACGATGCGAGTCCGGTTGTTTTTATACGTTTTTTCAACGATTTTCATAGGCGCGGAACCGTTTATGTCAAATTCGCTACCAAAAGTCGCCGCGGAGAACAGCACCTGACGGGGCATTTAACTATCATTCCTGTATGCATAGCACGTGTCGGCAGACGCGTGCGGCAATAAATGTCAATATTTTGATTTCTACAGTGGAGGAAGATCATTACACTAATTTTATTAATATTAATAAATTTTGGATAGAAGCAAATGATTTTACAATTGCAAAAAAAAGTTGGCCGAGAAAGTCCAAAAATGTTTACTTAGTAATATTAGAACAAGTATAAATTTTGCTATATTATTTCAAATGAATTTTTTATTTCACTACACTACACTATAAAATTTTTTGTGTCAACAAAAATAAATGATATATAAACTCAAAACACAATTACATTGTAATGAGTTACGGCAAGATTTCCGCAGCAGTGTTTTAATTAAAACTCAAAACATTTCCCAAACTAAAATGAGTGATATCATTTATAAGCAAGAAATAAATTTTGATAAACCAAAATGTCACGTGGACTTGGTCCAGCGTTTCTCCAACATCAATATTCCTTCCCGGAAGTAAAAGTCTGGAAGGCTGTGAAAATATTCATCCACGTTGTTCTGGTTAAATATGATTTTTTTTCTTCTGCAAGCCAGGCCTCTTCTTGCAAATTTTGGCATCCAGGTATGTCCGCACGATATTCAAGTTTATCCATTAGAACGAAAAACACGCAAGACGTCTACTACAAAAATTCGTCCAAACAAACTACTTGAGAGAACAAGTTTAAACTTGTCATACGAACTAATGACACGTGCACCCAGGCAATAAACACAATTTTTTTCTGATTGAAATGCCATCTTTGTGTGAGGCCGAGAACTTATCACCTTACCCTCATAATGACAAATGAAGATTTGTTTAGTAATACAAACCAATATGTATTTATAATATTAAGATAACTGTGTGACTATAATAAATATTTAAATACATAAATATGTAAAACAACTTATTTCAAATATTGGTACTTTATTTTATAAAATTAGTAGGTTCTGTCGGCACGTGATGAAACATTATAACAATAGAGAGAGAAAAACAATTGATGTAAGTTTCACATATTTATTCAAATTCTTTATTGATTTCAGCTTTTTAGGCCATCTTTAGTATTGTTTACAATATTTACACTTGATAATTATAAACATACCGATGGAATCAATTAGGACGAAAATCTGTCAATTAACATTCTAACTTACTCGGTTCAATAGTTATTTATAATTGAAGAATTACACTTTTTTTATTTTTTTAAATTTTCAAAAATTCACTATATGTTTATTGAAGCACGAGAAATACACTCGTCTAAACCGCACTTCAATATCTTTTTTAGTTTCAAAGATATTTTCAATTCAAAATTTTATTTCGTTATAACTTCTAAACCGTAAACATTTTGTGGCCCCATGTATACCCTATAACTCTTATTTGAACAATTATTTTTCTAGTTTACTTGGTTTAGAAGTTATTCACAATTAAAATCAATCTATTTTTTAAATAAATTATTCTGACTGTACATCAAGATGCCCGATCGATTTTTATATCCTATAATATAAGGTGAGTTAATACAAAAATGTGTCCAAAATTTAATGAAAATCTATCAAACCGTTCTAAAGATAGATCGTCACCATTTTATTTCAAGATGGCCGACCACATATATTAGCTTTGCGTATAAGATGTTTCAAGACAAATGTACAAACAAAATTTCATGGCAATCTATCAATACGTTTTAAAGATAGACCCAGGGCCGTAGCCAGGGGGGACTAGGGTGGGCAATGCCCACTCTGGAAGAAAAAGTTGCCCGCTCTAAAAAAATTGGAATGGTCTTAGTTTTTTTAATTTTTTTAACACGCAATACACAAAAATTGTATGCTCACGCACTGGGCTGTAATGTCGCATACATAACAGGGAACTATAGTTTCTAATGAGCTCTTAAGTTTTCTGTTTTTTCTGTTAATACATTGCTGCTCGTTTGAAATAGTTTATAAATTCCCGCGGCTTCTCTTATTGGTCACGTGTTCGCTCAATGAACGATGGACTACGACGCGTTCTCTGCATCGACTAATGTTTTTAAAAACGCTAATAACTACTAACTATAACTGGAGATGGTCCTTATTCGTATTTTTAAATCGGGGAATCCCCGCTTTTATGTTTATTCGTTTAGTCTTGTTTGCGGTGGTTGACAGAAAGTGTGATACAATACGTACATCGCATTTGGCACATCGTCGTCAATTTCATAATTATACTTTTAAATTTCGATATCTCATTAATAGGCATCGGTCTTTTGCCTTATTCAGTAATTCAGTGATCGTTATTATTTAATTATCATGGATATAAGGCAGTTTTTTCAAGCAAAAACCGTTGTTTCGGTAGATTCAGTCTCTAATAATCATTCTAGTGATACGAATTTGTCATTACTAAGTTCAAGTGTCTCAAATACAACTTCTGAAAATAACAAACATAATCAACAAAAACAAAGTGCAAACAAAAATATTGAACCTTCAGATTTATCGCGAAACGGTGAAGCTATTAGGCAAGTCTATCTCAGTAAATACCCTAAAGAAAATCATCGTTCATTTCGCGCAGATTGGTAAAATCGATTTAAGTGGATACTTTATTCAGTTGAATGCGATGCTGCCTTTTGCTATCCATGTATGCAATTTGAGATATTTGCTTCAAAAGAAATCACTTTTACTGCAACTGGCTTTCGATTCTTGAAACGAGCTCTCGATGAAAGAGGATATCCTAGACACGAAAAAAGTATAACACATATTCAGGCTATGCAAAAATGGAATGAACAAATTCAGAGAGAAAATGCTAATCAAACAGTATCGACACTTGTTAGCAAAATACCTCTAGAGCAAAATAGGTATTACATAAAAAGTATTGTTGAAATCGTTCAATTTATTGCCGTAAATGAGCTAAGTTTTCGTGGAGAATACAATTTATAAATGCACACTGAAGAAAGTATATTTATTAAACTCTTTCAATATACCCTTAAAAAGGATACAGAACTAGCAAAATGTTATTCAAAAATCCAAAAAAATTCTTGCTACACTTCACCAGCTATTCAAAATGAAGTTATTGATGTTCCAACAGAAGTCGTTAGACAAAATATTTGTTTAGAAATTCAGAATGCTTAAGTATTTTACACTGCTAGCAGACGCGACCAGAGACAAAAATCAAAGGGAAAATATATCAATAGGAATACGATATGTTAAAGACGGAGCATTAAAGGAATCAGTTTTGACAATAACTACAACTACCAAATTAGATGCTGCTACATTTAAAATTATAATATAATCTATATATCGAATTTTCTTATTTTATTTTATTTTGAAATGCCCCCTCTGAAATTTAGATTGCCCACTCTAAAATTTGGACCTGGCTACGGGCCTGGATAGACCGCCGTCATTATATTTCAAGATGACCTACCAAAATATGTTACAGTCTATATTATAAACTAGATAAAGGTAGATGCACATATTTCATTTTATTCAAATCGTTTTAATGGTTCTCGAGTAAATAATTCCAATGTATATTGTTATTAACACATTGTTGTAATTCAATCTATTGTTGTAATCATTCTAACATTATTTATAAACTATAAAAGACATACGAATAACCATTTCTATATATTTTACATAACGTTTCTACTTTTATATTGTTGTCTTTTCATTGTTGTAAATCAATTCATTGTTGCAATTATTCTAATATTATCAATAAACAATCATGAACAATTCATTACATACATCTAGATATATTAATAACCAATATACATAGATATCACATTTCACACAATTCTTATATTATTGCCCAACAACAAATAATTTCCCATTTGGCCATGTTCAAATAAAAATTAATAACATCTTCATCTGAAGAACTTGACTTAAGCCAAGTCAAATGACGGTTCAGATTCAAGATAAATTTGAACTGAGTTTAAGGTTTAAACTGCACTGAAAAACACTTTGAACCTTGAACTTGAATTTGAACCAATTTTTGAGTTTAAACCGGCACTGAAAAACCGGGCTTTAGAAATTTGTGTTACACAATATTTGACTCAAATAAACCAGAAGAACATTTTCGGAAAATGATGTATCGACAATCTATATACAATTTATATATTTTTTCTTGAAATCGAAATACGTAATTTTCGCAGCATTCTATAATATCTGGGAGTGTTAAATTAAGATTTTCTTCTTATAACTTTTCATTTTTATCTCACAAAAACTTGAAACTATTGACTGTTATGGAAAATAATATGATTTAATTTTTGTTTTGTTGCTATTTGCTAGGAATACACACTTTGAAATATTATATTGGAGGAGGCTAGGAAAGTTCACCGAAAATAATTCACTGAATACAATTTATCGAAAAACAATTCACCGAAATAGAAATTCACCGGAAAACAATTCACCGAAAGACAGGTCACCGAAATGCTAATCAACTTTCCTTTACACTTTATCCAGGCCTAGGACTAGCAGTAATATGCATTTTTATAAAACTATATATTTACATTAATAACATAAATTATGTGCTATGCCCCGTAAATACGCATGTATGTTATCCTTGTTGCACTTTTGAACTAGAGGCTCTATTCTCATAGCACAGTCTCCATATTTTTTACGCATCGGTGCGCCGTCTTGGCCGCTTACGTACTGCTTATTTGTACCATTTGGACAGGTCTAGAAAATTGTTAACTACTCAAAATATGCAGAATTATATTAAATACCTTTCTCGTTAAATCTGGACAAGGTTTAATAAATTATAATTATATATTGGCGGTGAAGCTATTATAAGTATTACGAGGTGTGGCTATTAAATAAAGAGACTGATGCTGTGTTAACATTTTATTTTGATTCCATACCTATTTACTTATTATCACTTCATTATACACCCCTCCTCCATCCCTTCAATGCTCCATGCGAATCTTCTATTGTGTAACAAGTCAAAGTCAGCACATTCTTAGTGAATACAATTAAGTAAAGTAGAGCATGTTGTAATGAGGTCAAGTATTCTAAATAGTATTGTTTGACGTAAGTAGCTAACTATTTGCTGACTTAGTACTTTTGTAATTATATATATAGTAGCGTTAGGTCAGTTATTCACTCAGTATAGTCGATAGTCAGATAGTCAATACGAGAGTTCAGTAGGAACTCGACAACTCCAACCATGTAGTAAGTGTGAATAAATCTTTGTTATTTGTTATTTACAACAACCCTAGTACTTGTCCTTTCACCGGTCTGGGTCACAAATTAGTGGCAGCGGTAAAGGATATTTTGTCAGATCAGAGGGGGCCAATCGTTTTTGGTCCACTCGCGGAAAAGCAAGTATTAGGAATTCAACAATAACAACAGTTGTATTCTATCTGATACAAATGATGGCAGCGATTTGCGAATTTTTTTTTCCAAACTACACGTACAAAATGTTTGGTAAATCGAGAAGCATGGATTCAATGACAACAAGCAAATAAGTGAATCAAGAAAGATGTACGGCCAAAGAAGATCAAATTACATCGAGAGAAGACGCTCTGTACAATGTTACATTTGCAATGGCAACCACTATGCCAGGCAGTGTCAGCAACAGCATCAGCGTCAACGGCCGAATCACTATCCGAGGGAAGAAAATTACTACTATCCAAGGGAAGAAAATTACAACTACCAGCGGGACGAAAATTACTACCACCAGAGGGAAGAAAATTACAATTATCCGAGGGAAGAAAATTACAACTACCAGAGGGAAGAAAATTACAATTATCCGAGGGAAGAAAATTACAACTACCAGAGGGAAGAAAATTACAATTATCCGAGGAAAGAAAATTACAATTACCAGAGAGAAGAAAATTACCATTATCAGAGGGAAGAAAAATACAATTACCAGGATGAAGAAAACTACAATGATCAGAGAGGCGATTACTACGACTACCAGAGAGAAGATGACGACACTCATTATAGAAGAAATCAAGTTCAGTGTTATAATTGCAATAGCAACCATTACGCCAGGCATTGTCAGCATAAGCGTCAGCATAAGTATCAACGTCAGCAGTCAAATTTTTATGATAATCATAAAGAAGAAGACATTGAAAATGATACACAGTATAACAGAAGAGAAGCAGAAACAACAGGCCAAAATAAGAAAAATACAGAAGAAATAGACCCGGAAGAATTAAAAGAGATGGAGGAAATTACGTGGTTCTTTAATATGTTAAGAATGGCGGAAATATCCGGTGACCAAGAGGCAGCTCTTATGATTTATAACCACTTAGATGGCATTCCGATGGACGATGGAATATTAAGATTTTTTGGATGCAAGATGCCTAAGAAAAAGTACTGTCTTTGTGAAGAAATTAAAGAAAGAGAAAGAGAAAATATTGCTGAATTAGACAAGAATGAGGATGATTCCCAACAAGTGAGTTCAGAAGAAGACCGTAGCAGTGAAGAGAGACCTAATGACGCCGTTACCAAGGAAGCTCCGGAAATTTACGAGGTAAATAGGGAGGAAAAAGAAGCATCAGGGGTTAAAAATGATGGCTTAATAGAGGGTACGGGTATTGAGGAAATTTCACAAGCGGTTAATGTAGGAAATGACGAAGTTGGACAGATCAGCATTAAGTTCGAAAACAGCAAACAGTTTCAGAGAAATAAAGAACAAAGAAAACAGTACGATAGGAAGAATCCACATCAAAAGAAGAACTCCACAACAGATGGCCAAAAGAAGAAAAGAAGTACGAGTAAACGAGATTCGATATTTAGACGACACCAGCAGTACTACAAGAAGAAATTCAAACCAAATTCGACATTCACAAATAACCACAAGAATGAACGAGATGCGAGGTATAAACTTCAATTTTATTCTAGTGTTGTGCGTTATAAAATAAACATAAGACGATGGTGGTGTTTATTTGGACTATTTTATGGATGGTACAAGTGATAAAAGTGTTTTTGTGTTTATGTTTATTTAATTTAAAATTAGTAAAAGTTAAGGTATAAAAAAGAGAATGTAACAAGAAAATAATAGTTAAATTATGTTTTGTGTAATATGTAAATTGTGCCCCTTTGCAGGAAGCAAATTGTTTGAAAAAGGGAGGAATGTAACAAGTCAAAGTCAGTACATTCTTAGTGAATACAATTAAGTAAAGTAGAGCATGTTGTAATGAGGTCAAGTATTCTAAATAGTATTGTTTGACGTAAGTAGCTAACTATTTGCTGACTTAGTACTTTTGTAATTATATATATATATATAGTAGCGTTAGGTCAGTTATTCACTCAGTATAGTCGATAGTCAGATAGTCAATACGAGAGTTCAGTAGGAACTCGACAACTCCAACCATGTAGTAAGTGTGAATAAATCTTTGTTATTTGTTGAACCAAATTATAAGTACAAACTTATTTACAACAACCCTAGTACTTGTCCTTTCTCCGGTCTGACAAGAACCCATATAAATTATTTGTTAATTCTCCTTTTAAATAAGGGAGGCTTACAATTGTTCGAAACAGTGCTGGGAGTCTTATTCACTCAGCTCCTTCAGAACTCGTGCCAATTTCTCTTTTAAAGCTCAAATATTGTTGCTATTAAGGCAAAATTCACCTTCGGAAACAGATAGAAGTCTCACGGTGCAAGATCTGGCGAATAAGGTGGATGGTCCAACACTAGGATGCTGTACTTGGCTAGAAATCTCTTGACAGACATTGCGGAATGAGTCAGCTCATTGTTTTGATGGAGAAACCATGACTTGTTCTTCCACAATTTGGGTACTTTTTTCAATAAATTATAAGTTTCAGTAGCAGTTTTCCAAGTTTCATTTGAAATTTCACAACAATTCGTTGCTCTAATGTTGCACTTAACATTTTTTCGGCGAAACAAAAAAAAACAACTCTAATTAGAACGAATGCTACGGCTATACGGATTTGTTTACAGAAGTGAGAGGTACTGCATTCGAAAGAGAAAACTTCACGCTAAAAACCTGACGGTCGCTGGTGTTTGGCGCATGCGTACTTCGTCTGTAGCAGCGTCAGTCTCTTTATTTAATAGCTACACCTCGTATACCTGTGCAAGTACAATAATGTTATTAGAAACTGTTCCAGCTTAAATCAATTTTAGCCGTAACAATAATTATGTTACCACTGCTAAAATAAACGGTATTTACGAGTGACATAATGGATAATATTCAAAAGATTCGGAATTTACGGTAAGTATCCTTTTCCAAATGCCTGCATATTACTGCCAGTTCTAAGGAACATTAATAATATTACAATTATTATTAGAAATAAGGAACGTTAATAACGCTGATAATATTACAATTTTATTTACGTTAATAATATTACAATAGAGACTTATAATTTTGACGTCACATACAGCAGACCCGAAGCAGATCCCCCTCCACACAATTTTGTGTGAAACAACAAATTTGTAGAAAGAGTGAGGTGACACCATGCCGAGTCGATCAACTGCTTTCTCCTTTCAGTACTTCTCTCCGTAGATCTCATCATTTGTTTGACGTTTTACGTTTGGATCACGTGATAAACGTCAAACTGTAAAGCTATACCATGATCGCTTACATAGCAAATTATTTAATTCTATTTTACTCACTAGATGGCAACCGAAAAAATTGAATTTTATAAATCTCTATTTAATTATCATTTCGGTGAATTATATTTCGGTGATTTATCTTTCGGTGAATTGTATTTCGGTGAATTGTGTGTTCGTTGAATTGTTATTTCGGTGAATTGTTTTTCGATGAATTGTATTTGGTGAATTCTTTTCGGTGAATTGTATTCGGCGAACTTTCTGGCACCCATACTGGAGTAGTGAAATCGGGACATCTTTGTAAATAAAATAAATTCATAGGGTTACAATATCGTGATCGTAGAAAAAGTATAGTGTACAACTTGCATGGAATTTCAATGCCATACTGGAATTAATTGAAACATGAGCCTTAGACTCGTGCTAACTTTCTATGTCTATTGTATAATATACTACATATACCGTGTGTCCCATGTAAATGCTGGCATAGCCATTTAACATATAAAATCAGTTTTTTATAAATAAAAAGTGTCCGACAAAAAATTATGGGAATAAATTTTATGCCACAATACTACCAATATCCCTACATAATTTTTAATACAAATTACTTCATTCTGATAGCGTAATTGAATGAAATTTATAAAAATAACTCTTAATTTTTTGTCTACTTTTTTTATTGCATCTGATGCAAAGTGCATGTAATTTGTTTTATATATTTTAATTTGCCACTGTCATCATGAATATTTTAAATTACACGATTTTGTATACTTGTTCTTTTGATTAGTTTATTTGTTAATAAATATGATTTTTTTCATTTCCTACTCCTTAATAATTTGTTTAATTTTGGTCATTTTTAGTGACAGACACAGATGACAATAACAGATTAAAATATTTAAAACAAATTGCAAGAACTTTATGTCGGTAGCAATAAATAGTGGGCGAAAAATAAGGAAATATTTTTATTAATTTCATTAAATTACATTATCGGAACGAAGTTATCTGTATTACTTAAAATTTAGAAATATTGGCAGTATTGTGATATAAAATATAGTTCCATAATTTTATGCCGGACACTTTTTATTTATGGGTGTGGCACTCAGGGGTAGTTTTTTTTGAAATTATGAAAATTGTTTGTCGCTTGTGGGAATCGAACCAGGGTTCTCAGGACCCACAGGCCGACTTCAAACCACTGAGCTAGCCACCCCATATTTAACTAACTGTGCCAACATTTAATATGTATAGAATATTCAGAATAATTTAGTATTTATTAAATGTTCTTTGAATTAATTTTTGTTAAATAAAAATTATGTAATACAATAAAATATTTAATCAGAAATTAATTTACATATAAAAATATTTTATTTATTTTCGGAGTCCCCAATGTGTGAGGGCTCCAAGCAATTGCTTATTTTACTTACACGTAAATTCCGTCCTGACAAAATTGGAAGTACAGTGCGGAAAATTATAATCCAATATGTAATTTTCTCCTCTTTGCTTGGGAATAACGATGGCAAATTTGTAATTTGCCAAGGCTCCATAAATTCTGGAAGGCAATATTTTAATTATGAAACAACATTTATTGCAGTGTTATTGGCAATATGTGATGCAGACTATAAATTTACTGTAGTAGACACTGGGGGTTTTGGTTCTCAAAGTGGCGGTGGTACTTTTATGGTATTTGAATTCGGCAAATTGCTTTTAAGCATAGAAATAAATATTCCGAATTCAGAATGTATAGGTATAGAATATATTGTTACTACACTGTTTTATTGGTAATGAGGTATTTCCTCTAAAAGAATACCTGATGAGACCGTATTCTAGACGAGGAAATTGTTAATTACCTATGCAATAAAACACCTTTAACCAATGGCGTACCTAGAACTTTTGCCGCCCAGGGCGGTCTCCAATTTGCCGCCCTTTCTAAGTCAATCAAATGGTGGTTTTTATAAATTAAAAAAATAAATATATCATCTTGACTTTTACCCATTACTGGGTGTGGCACTCTGCCGAAGCAAATCTCGGTAAGTGATATATTTATGTACGTGAATTGCGGTTACCAGCCGTCAAATCACGGCCCCCAAATATGTTAGTAGTGTGGCAGCCACAAGCGTAATTTTAATTTGGTGAAAGTTGCTTGTCAGCTGTGGGAATCGAACTGGGGTCTTCAGGATCCACAGGCCAACTCGAAACTACTGAGCCATTACCCCATTAAATTAATAAATAAAAATAAATAATTGTAATTGAGACAAAATATAGGTGGGTAACTTTTTAAAATTGTATGGCATATTTAAATTAGGCAGGAATTTTTCGAGATAATATTTTCAACCCTATATTGACTTGAAGAAAAATATTCGATATCCTATAGTAATTCATAATTCGTAGAAATCGAATCGTAAACTTATAAAGTGAACAAGTTGTTTTTTACAACTAAAACTAAATATAAAAATGCCGCCCCAAAATATGTGCCGCCCGGTGCGGACCGCACCCACCACATCGGTTAACAAAAGTTCGGCATGAAATTTAAAATACATTCGGGATACTAGTTGGTAGTAGATATTATAAACACATCTCTAAAGCCTCATTCACAACACGAAATTAGTAGTTAGTGTTAGTGGTTATGGTTAGTGGTTATAGTTAGTAGTTATAGATTAAAATACATCGTTCACAATGGCCCAAATTAATGATTTCGAATTTATGTTTCTGCCGGTAATGTAGTGCACATTTTTGAAAATTATAGATATTACAATAAATTATAATAGATGTCACAGTTGTCAACTTAAAGTTTTGACAAATAGTTACAGTTTTGTTTGTTTGAGTTCTGATATTTTGTCTGTAGTTCTGATTTGGTAGAACTGGTTTTCTTCTACTATTTTTCTTTAAAATTGGTCCTACAAGTGCTAACAACAAATCAAATTGAGCTATGGTCATTCTGGTGTAATTAAAGAACATGTCTTCATCATATGACCTCATTTCTTGAATCAAATTATCCCAGTCTCCCGGATTTGTTCGGTTTTTGTTGATTGGGCGAACCCACCATCTTCTATTTGTTTTTTTATTTCTTTTCATTTGCACAATTAAAGTTGCAAGTAACAACTTTTTTATTGTGCTTCGATTCATTTTCGTTACATCAAATTCAAACTGAGAAAACCAACTGTCACTTTACTCCTCGTTTTTGATTGGCGGTGCCGTTAACCACTAACTAAAAGTTTGAAGTTTACAAACTTCTACGCTAACCACGATTAGCGTAGACCTGCGCTGGGCTAAGTTCGTTGTTGTGACCGCTACTAGAGGAATACACATGTCAAACTTCTAACGCTAACCATAACTACTAACACTAACCACTAATTTCGTGTTGTGAATGGGGCTTAAGACGTAAGAAAAAAACCCAAAAAATATTGTAGACAGTGCAAGCGATTGTGATGATTTTGTTTACACCAGAAATGTAAAGTGTAACATTAAAGCTTTTGAAATTAGAGAGGCTTCTATTACTTATTTTTGCTGCGATTATCATTATTTGTAGTTTCAAAAACTACCAATATAATAGTTTAAATAAACTTTAATTTAATCAAAATAGTTAAACAACAAATTATGATCTGGGTCTCATCTATATTTAATATATTCTTAACTTTTATTATTAAATAATTAGTTGATTTTTACCAAAGTCTTCATTATTTTAAAATTCTGTAAATGCAGAAAGTTGGCTAATGAAGGAAGCAGGCATAGAAGAAACTATCTAATGAAGAAAGTTGTTATATAAAGCAATAATCTAATGAAGACAGCTACCAAAAAAGAAATTAGTCAAATGAAGGAAGCTGTTATGGCTCGTTTCCATGCATCCGTTTCGTCCGTTGCAGTGCGTCCGTCGCGAAATTTGATTGGTTGAATTTGAATAATTGAAAAGGGCGCGAAGCTACTTGCAGTGACGGACAGAGTTCGCCTACTCTCTACTCAATGCAGTGCGACCTTGATGACGGAAGCATCTCTCTCATATAATATGAGATAGCACTAGTGACAAATATCAAATACCGCATATTTAGGGCTTGGTTAGTTATTTTATATTATCTACATATGTCTTTTGTAAATATATTTTAATTTTAAAGAAATACTTTGCATTTGGTTAATGATTATTATAAATTTATAGGTAAAATTTTGTTAACGATGCGGGAACAAATTCATTTGCTGCTTTTTAACATATTTGATATATAAATATGAAATAATAAATATATTATTAGCCGACATTTTTTAGGTTATAGCTAAACAAAAAGACGGATGCATGAGAACGCCTATATTTTCGTCCGTCGTGCAGTGTGCAGCGCTGTATCCACTGCAACGGACGCGACGGATGCATGGAAACAAGCCATTAAACGAAGAAAGAGTCTAATGAAGATAGCTGTTAATGAAAAAATAATCTAATGAAAAAATAATCTAATGAACAAAGCAATGAAATGACTAAATAATCTGATGAAATACAGGACATATATTTGATATCAAGAATGTTAAAATTTAAGATATTGAACAAAATTTACAAAAAAGGTTATTTTTAGGAATGTTACATATTAAATTAGATAACAATAGTAAACTAAGGACTGACATTGATAAATTAAGTAACTTATATATTAATATTTTAAATAATTGTTGTTGACCTATAAATGTGGTATCGCCATCTAAATTATTGTTCTTAAAAAACTGTTTTGTTCCTTTCTTCAACTAAGTTGGCAAGCATGTCGTTTGTCGTTCACAAGGACGTTATTCGTTTCACAGTCAGTCACTCAGTTGTCACAACTACATCTGTGTTAACATTGTAACATAATTCAATTGAAATGTTATTAGAACATGTACAATTTTGTTTCCTTTTTACCATCAACGTATTGCTGCTTAAATATTAAAAAAAATATAATGATTTGATAGTAGTTAGGTAAGTATATTTATTTTTTATTCTATTGTTAAATTTATAAAATTATAAATATTGTTGTAATAAAAAATTTGTTCCTATTCCAATTCTGAGGAAGGTTAAATATTAACCGAAACGTTAATAGTATATCATAATTTTTTGAATATTTTTTATTCGAATTCCGACTATCTTTTCCTTATTAATCAACACGTGACACGATCCCTTAATTATCCCCACTTCTCTTGCAAATGTCGAGCGGTGCAGTAGGAAAGAACATATACGAGATCTGTTAAAAAAATACACGGACTGTTCAAATTGCGCGGCTCCAGTTGGTTCCAGGGCAATCCGTTTAATGTCGCTAGGTTTGTTTTACGTGTGTTGTTGAATCCAGACCATAGTGGTTTAACGAAACATTTTCAAGAAACGAGTCACCACATTGATTTTACTAATGCTAAAATCTTGCATTATGAACAAAATAAACATAAAAGGTTAATTTTTGAGTCACTGTACATCAATATTAACAAACGTAAAACCCTTAAACCATAATAGAAACATAATTGTACATTTAGGTTAGGTTATTTTGTATTATATTGTAGGCTGAAGATGACCTCTTTTTGAGGTCGAAACGTTCCTAAATGAAAAATGTGAAGAAAATTAATTTTTTTCATATGAATTCCCAAATTATACTGATATTAATAAATTGTTTACGAAAAATTGTTATCAAAGAAAACCGTTTCATAAAATTAAAGTTTAATAAATAATAAATTTGTCGATCTTCGGAAGAATTGTTATTGTTTCAACAAATTCGATTAAATTAGGCAAAAGTGACATACCTAAGTAGTCATTCATTTCAATGATATTTTTGTTTTTCCAAAATCATAAAAAAATTATTTAAGGGCACGCCACGAAACCGTTTTAGCTGGTAATTTTCATGTATTTTTCTGCACAAATTTACGCAATGCGGAACAATGAATACACATAAATAAAATATAAATAGAATCGTTATAGTTTCTAGATTACCCTATGCTAAAAGGGAATAATAGCAAATAAACATGATTCACGATATTGAAATGCATATGGGATGGCTAGCACAGTGGTATGAAGTCGGCCTGTGGATCCTGAGGTCCCTGGTTCGATTCCCACAGGCGACAAATTTTCATAATTTGAAAAAGCTATCTCTGTGGCTCCTCCACCACTAACATGTTTGGGGGCCGTGATTTGACGACTGGTAACCGCACTTCACGCGCAAAATATATCACTTACCGAGATCTGCTTTAGCAGAATGCCACACCCAGTAATGGGTAGAAGGCGTGATGATATATTTATTTATTTATTTATTTATATTTCTTTGAAATTTGCAAATTTTATAGAAATAATTTTTAGAATAAGGCAATTATAAATATGTATTATTTTATTATGTGAAATAATTTTTTTTGTAGATTGCGCAAAATTTGAGCAGAAAGTTTGTCCATAAGAGCAATGTAAAAGTGTTCATCTTTTTGCTGGCTACAGCACTAGTAGTGACAGAAAAATACTTTCTTCCGTAAAGAGAGAAGTATCACGCACGCTGTTATTGTAATAAGAAGCAGCCGAGTACTTCTGTAAATATTGATATCACATTCTACACACAACTGTTACAGCTGAAATACTAGTGTCGCATCCTGCGCTTGT
This sequence comes from Pterostichus madidus, assembly GCA_911728475.2. Taxonomy (NCBI): domain Eukaryota; kingdom Metazoa; phylum Arthropoda; class Insecta; order Coleoptera; family Carabidae; genus Pterostichus; species Pterostichus madidus. The sequence continues at coordinate 22,519,509 of OU452316.1, read as the reverse complement.
TATGCAAAGTTTAACGTCGAAGCGCGCCCTTAATAATTTTTCCGTTGAGCGTTCAATAATGGGTTTCATTAATGAGTACAAATTACACATTAAAGTTACCTATTAATACAGATTTTTTTATTTATGAACGAGTACAACGCACGTAATATATTGGCTAGCGCTGAACATAATTAAACGAATTGATTTTAACACTTATAGCTAAAAAATATTCATGTAGTATTCTTTGAAAATGAATATAAACATCAATACATTATTCTAAAAACGAAACTAACACTGGTGCTAGGCTAATGTTAAGTGAACTGAACGTATCCACTATTGTCAAAATACTTGGGACAGGTACGTTCCTAATTTAACATATTATAAACGTTACTAACTTAACATATTTGTCATGGAATAAAATTAGGTTTTCTAGAAAATAAAGAAGGTACAATCAACGGAAGAATATTGTAACTAACTCGTGTATTAAGGTAGTTCTAGTGTGATGGTGGCGATATCGGTCATCGAGTGGCGAAACTGACGCTCAAGAAAACACAAAAATAGGATAAAATAAATGTTTTATACCTATTATGATTTGAATATCATGAATTGTTAAATAGGTAGTTGGTCTAGTGAATTTTCAAATACCGTGCCACCGTGTGGTGTTGCCATTATAAATTGTGAATTTTTCGTTCAAAATAAGACTTTGCATGGCTATATATCCATTACTCAACGATAAAAAACTTTTGATACATATACGTGGATAGTTCAAGAACATCATATCAGTTTTTCAAACGAAACTGCAAATTTTTAGAGATACACGAACCAAATATGTGCGATTCTGAATGACGATCGCCAAAAGCCTATAAGAACTCAACTTTACAAGCGAATATATTTGTTTACAGACGGTGAATATGATTCATATTTCAACAGGACCTACCTTAATCGGCGATTAATAATCTCAACAATTAAAATGTTTCGATTATTAATCGCCCTCATTACCACACTAGTTAGTTAAATTACTATTAATTATTATTAAAGGATGAAGAAGAACTCAGAGAAATGTTTCAAATACAAATAACAATAATTATATCAAGAATTAAAATGTGTATTTAAATAATCGTTGACGGCTCGTGACCTACACATATATACAAACTGGGGTTGAATGTGAGAAGCACATTATATGGTATCTTAATAAGGCAATTAAACAAATTAATTCTTGTATTAGTTCAAGGCGATATAATAAATTTATCTGAAAAAAAAATTAAATAGGGGAAATATATGAATATAAGAAAGCTACGAAAAGTACTTAACAATATTATGATTTTCGTGCAGACATATTTTAACAAATGCCACTCAATTATATTAACAATCAGGAACGTATTTATAAAATTAATTGACGAAGCTGTTACTACTCGGTGAAAATAAAATAAATAAATATAAATATATCATCACGCCTTCTACCCACTGCTGGGTGTGGCACTCTGCTGAAGCAGATCTCGGTAAGTGATATATTTTGCGCGTGAAGTGCGGTTACCAGTCGTCAAATCACGGCCCCCAAACATGTTAGTGGTGGAGGAGCCACAGGGATAGCTTTTTCAAATTATGAAAATTTGTCGCCTGTGGGAATCGAACCAGGGACCTCAGAATCCACAGGCCGACTTCATACCACTGAGCTAGCCATCCCATTATGAAACATGATGAATAATAAAAGGAAAAAAAGTAGCTCGATACGTTTCACAAAACTTATTAACCTAATAACAAACTCTTTATTGCAATTTCGGCGATGCTATCATCATCAGTAAAGATACAGATTAATGAATTTTAGACTTACCTTGAATTTAAAACGACTTGTGTAAATCAATACAGACCGAGTACTATCTACAATTATAATGTAAATCAGAAATCTCCAACTCTCCAACCATTTAGGGCTCACCTAAATTTTTTAGTACTTCAAAACCCATCATGTTTAATATTAAATGAAAGGTCTTTTGATGGGATTGAGTGTAAACTTAGATTGTTTTCGATCGCCTATTGTTTTAGTAAGATAGCTCCAAGCTTCGGGTTTGTTATCATGAGGTCTAAATATGATTCGATCGGCAATTGTTTTAGTAAAATTATATTAAAATCTATTGTGTTTGGTATCAAGTGAAAAATATTTTTAAGGGACATGCATGCAGAATAATTTTCTTTTCGATTCGCAAATGTTTTAATGAAAGTTCTTTAAAACCTATCGTGTTTGGTATCTTTTAAAGAGTTCGCGAGCAAAATTGATTTTTTTTCAATCGCCAATTGTTTTAGTGCAATTGCTGCAAGAGATTAGTATAAAATAAAAGGTCTTTGGCAGGGATCGCGTACAAAATTGAATATTATTCGATCAGCAATTGTTTTAGTTAAAGTTAATGTGCTTCAAAACCTATCGTGTTTGATATGAAATGAAGATCTTTTGAGGGAATCGCGTGCAAAATTGATATTTTTTTCTATTGGCAATTGTTTTAATGGAAGTGCATCAAAACCTATCATGTTTGATATTAAATAAAAGGTTTTTTGAATGGCTCGTGAACAGAATTGGAATTTTTTTCGATCGTCAACTCTTTTAGTAGAAGATCTTCCAAACCAACGTGTTTGGTATCAATTAAAAGGTGTTTAGAAAGACATACTGAGACGGTACACCAAATATGGTATTATTATTTTTCATGTTTAACAATAGCGTAATCATAGTGAATTTTTTTAAATAACAAACTCAAAGCTTGTAGTTATCACTAATTTTTTTGGTGACAATTATTGACGCCGAAACTAATCGTCTGGTTTGAAATATAAATAAAACACGGGGCTTACGTGTCATAAATTAATACAACGACCGAGGTTGTGAAAAAAAAATTACCAGCACCCGAGAATGTCGAGGCCAAGCGTCAAATGTCTAGCTAGCCGAGGGTAGTTAACAGTATCGACAAATTTGTGTTCCTCGAAGTAAATTACTAGAAACCATCGAAATTAGACTGATACTCTCACCATATCAACAAGAATTAAATAAACTCCCAGAATCAATTTAGTTGTATCATCCTGTTATCGTAGTAACATAGATTCACAATTTTATTCATTAACGATTACAAATAACGAGAAACAAACCCTGTTTGAAATTGTGTTGCAATGACGAGATCTGACAATACGGAAATATTTGTCTCTTCTTTTTTTAAGTAGATCTCGCGGTGATTTAGTTTATCCATATTATTATTATTAGTACATTTTGAAGAAATTACATACTCGATGTAACATTTGGTAAAACTACAAGACGGTGTAAAATTAAGAGGGAGTAAAATGTAAAGCGATCTTGTTCCGTCCCTTTCTCACTCACTAGGGGCAGACTATAGCTATCTCTGTCGAATTAGAACACAAACCAGAGCATCGCATGCACCACCACCACCATGGGTAGGAATTCCTCTCAGAATCCAACGAACGAATCAACATGCATGAATTTCACCCCGCCAAGTCACTCCGAATATTTGGCAATTGCACGTAACAAATAAGAGAGAGGTACACGAGCCTGGAGAAACGGTTCACTCACTCTGATACTAGCCAAATACTATTTTCTGTCCTTTAGCACGCCAAGACGAGGCTGACGAATAAGAGTAACATAAACAACTGCGTTTTCTCCGAAATATGTTGTGTTTTCTGTTTATCTTAGGAAAATGCCATCTCTGATCGCAGTTCAATCGAGGGACAAGGGGCGGTGCTTACCTGTATAAAACAGGCCGTTTTTGACCAAGAACGAGACCTTGGTTCCGGCTAGGGTCAGTTTCAGTTCAGTTGCAATTTAACTATTCGTTTTTTTGCACGTTCTGTTGGTCATATCTCTCAATTTGATTACTCTTGGTTATTGCACGTTTTGTGAGGCCATCGTGTTAATTGAAATAGCTCTTTGAGCACCTAATAACTACGAGAGCGAAGCCTCACAACCTTCTAACTCGTACATCAATGTATTATTATTACAAGGGCGAAGATTCACGACCTTCTAACTTGTAGAAATTATATCGCAATTTGGCAGGCTTAGTAAAGTGCAATAAAGCCATATTGTGTATTTGGAAACTATTTACCTAGAAGCATTGAGTGAGACAATACAAAATCACTGGCATATTTTGTATCATTGAATGTGGAATATGTAATCACTGACATATTTTGTATCATCGAGTGACGAATTATCGTCACTGGCATTTTGAGTGAGTAATATTTCCTCACTGGCATACTTTTCCCTCCGACTGTCACTCCGCTGGCTCGCACGATCAGCTCCACAGCGCCGCCGTCACCGTTCCTGGCCAGCCACCAGGCAGACGACCTGCATTTACGTTTTTGGAAGACTTGCTGCCGTCACCGGTCCCGGGCTGTGCTGTCCACCGACCGACACCCGCCACGGCCAGTCATCGGCCGTCCGACCGCTGCCCGCACCGATATTGCTCGTGCGAGGGGCGCGATACAATACGTACAAAATTTAAATGCTTTAAATCGGCAATTGTTTTAGTGAAAGGGTTTCAAAACCCATCGTGTTTTGTATAAAATGAAAGGACTTTTGAAGAGACGTGCAGAATTAAGAAGTTTTAGATCGGCAATAATTAAATGTCAATTGTCTTACAAAAGTGAATCTTACATCAGTGTTCATGAAGCCTAGCGTAAAGATCACGCGAAACCAGGTCGACTGCTAGTCTAATAACTAAATTAATTTAGAAAATTTCTATAACTAGTCTAGAAATGTTAATAATTATAGAAAAAAGTTCCATATGCAACTATAAAAGTGACAGCTTTAAACTATGATTTTCAAAACCAAGATTTTTGAATATAAGAGGTAATATTGTTTCTTAACCATAGATTTTTCAAATTGATGTTTTGTCCTTGAAATAATTTATATAAACATGAAATCAATTGAAAACTGTTCAAAACATATACACTCGATCCTCTAATACCTAAATCAAATTACAAAATTTCTCCAACTTGTCCAAAAATTGAAATAATTGTATAAAATATATTCATGCATAACGTCAAAAGTGATTGACAGTTTTAAAAATTTCTGCTTACGGTAAAAATTTCAAATACGCTACCAACGTGTACATTCTCGATCATAACTTTTTAATTAATTTCACGTGAACTATAATTTCGATAAATTTAAAATACCCAAATGGCACTAACCTCAAATATTCTTTAAATCCTAAAAAAAAAATCAAATCACAACAATCGCACAAACCGTTTAAACTATAGCCGTGTCTACAATTTGGTTACTTGGCGGAGAAATTTTAAGCTGAATAATATATGTTTGATTACTTAATTATAGTTTTATACTCTTTGATTAAAATGTCGGCTTAAGGATCTTAATAAAAATACATAGGTTGCATGTGAATAGTATCTCTACTAGCGGTCGGCCTGGCTTCGTCTAGCCTCACGCTAGGCTCCGCGGACACTGGAGTAAGGTTCACTTCTGTATGACAATTGACAAAAAATAAACTGAATTAATTCCAATATAAAACTTTTCAATTCTGTACGTTTATCCATGCGAAGACCTATAAATTGATGCCAAACCCAATAGGTTTTAAATCTGTATCACTAAAACAATTGCCACTCAAAAAATTCAATTTAATTCGCATGTCCTTTAAAAGACATTTCATTTGATACCAAACACGATCAGTTTGAAAACACTATCACAAAAACTATTGAATATCTGAAAGTATTTAATTTTGTACGCAAGTTCTTCAGAAGACCTTTCATTTTATATCAAACATGATTGGTTTAAAGCACTTTCACTAAAACAATTCTCGGTCGAAAAAATACCAATTTTATATTCGAGCCCTTGAAAGGCCTGTAATTTAATACTAAATATGACAGGTTTTGAAACACCTTTACTAAAACAATGGACGATCAAAAAAAATAATTAATTTAACACGCGTGTTCTTTAAAAGACCTTTCATTTGAAAGCAAACACGATAGGTTTTGAAACACTTTCACTAAAACAATTGCCGATCTAAAAGTATTTAATTTTGTACGCGAGTTCTTCAAAAGACCTTTCATTTTCTATCAAACATGATTGGTTTTGAAGCATTTTCACTAAAACAATTCTCGGTCGAAAAATATACCAATTTTATATTTGAACCCATCAAAATGCATGTTATTTAATATCAAATATGATATCTTTTGGACACCATTATTAAAACAATATACGCAAGCCCCTTAAAAGACCTTTCATTTGATAGCAAACACGATAGGTTTTAATGCACTTTCATTAAAACAATTGTCGATTGAATAAAATTTAATGCTGTACGCGAGTCCTTCAAGAGACCTTCCATTTGATATCAAACACGATAGGTTTTGATGCACTTTCACTAAAACAATTAACAAACGAAAATATTAAAATTTTTCATGTAAGCCCGTTAAGAGACCTTTCATTTCATACCAAACACAATATGCTTTAAAGCACTTTCACTAAAACAATTTCGGATCGAAAAAGTCAATTTTGCATGCGAGCCCTTTAAAAGACCTTCTATTTAATACCAAACACAATAGGTTTTGAAGCAATTTTGAAATAATTGACATCGTAAGTTGTTTCAAAACTCTTTCATATGACATTAAACAGGGCATTATTCCGAATACTTGAAATTTAAAACAATTGACGGTCACAATGTTTAATTTTTTTTTATTTCTTTTAAAGCCCTTTTATATGATATCAAACACGATATGATTCGGAACATTTTAAGTTTAGAACAATTGACTGTCGTAAAATTTCAATAAAATACGTGTTTTATTTCCGAAAACATTTTGCTAAACTAACTTTTTTTTATTTCAACTGCAAGTTCTTGTAAAACCCTTTCATATAACAGCAAGGAAGGCATGATTCGGAATAATTTATGTTTGAAACAATTGGGAATCGTAAAATTTAACTTTTTTATTTCATCGGAAAGGTCTTCTAAATCCCTTTCATGTGACACCCTACACAGTATGATTCAGAATACTTTATGTTAGAAACAATTAACTATTATAAAATTTCAACTCTTTTTATTTCATCTGTAAGTTCTTCTAAAGCCATTTGATATGACACCAAATATGTTAATTTTCTGAATACTTTAAGTTTGAAACAAATGCCTATCGTAAAATTTTATTTTTTTTTATTCCATCTGAAAGTTTTTTTAACGTCCATCAATATGACACCAAAGACGGTATGATTCAGAATAATTTATGTTAGAAACAATTGAGGATCGTAAAATTTCAACTTTTTTTATTTTATCTAAAAGTTCTTCTAAACCCCATTCATATAGCACTAAACACGGTATGATTTGAAATACTTTATGTTTAAAATAATTGACAGTCGTAAAATATATATTTTTTATCTCATCTGAAATTTTTTCTAAAGACCTTACAAATGAGACCAAATAAGTTATGATTTGGAATACTTTAAATTTGAAACAATTGCCTATCGTGAAATTTCAACTTTTTTAATTTCATCTGAAACTTATTCTAAAGCCCTATCAAATGACACCTACCATGTTTTATTTCCGAATACATTTTGCTATATATTAAAAATCTTTCGGACGTCATTTCTGATGACATTCCACATTTATATTTTATACATACATGAAATCAATTGAAAATTTTTTTTAAACTTTTTTGAAAAACTTTTGGAAATCGCTGGAATATTATTGTTTTTTCTAATTACCTTTGTTTACATTGTAGAATGCTGCGATCATTTTTTTATTGGCTAGCTCAGTGGTATGAAGTCGGCCTGTGGATCCTGAGGTCCCTGGTTCGATTCCCACAGGCGACAAATTTTCATAATTTGAAAAAGCTATCCCTGTGGCTCCTCCACCACTAACATGTTTGGGGGCCGTGATTTGACGACTGGTAACCGCACTTCACGCGCAAAATATATCACTTACCGAGATCTGCTTCAGCAGAGTACCACACCCAGTAATGGGTAGAAGGCGTGATGATATATTTATTTTATTTATTTTTTTATTTTTTTTTTACTGTATATTAATACTGCGGACAAATTATGCTTTGTTTCAAAATATACTTTTAAAAATTATATTTTTATATGAGCATGAAATGCCTAAATCAATTTTCAAAATTTCTCTAACTTGTCTAGAAATTGAAATAATTCTATCAGAAAATTCCATGCGTACCAAACAGAATTAGTTTTGATGCACTTTTACTAAAACAATTATCTGTCAAAAAAAAAACAATTTTTCACGCGAATCCTTCAGAATATCTTTCATTTGATACCAAACACAATATGTTTTGAAACACTTTCAATAAAACAACTGACGATCGAAAAGAATCAATTTTTCACGCGAGCCCTTCAAAAAACCTTTCATTTAATACCAAACACGATATTTTTTAAGCTCTTTCACTAAAACAATGAATGATCGAAAGTTATTAAATTTTGCACTCAAGCCCTTTAAAAGACCTTTCATTTGATACCAAATACAATAAGTTTAGAAGCAGTTTCACTAAAACAATTGACGATCTAAAAGTGATAAATTTTATACGCGAGCCCTTTCAAAGACCTTTCATTTGATACCAAATACGATAGGTTTTAAAACATTTTCACTAAAACAACTGCCGAATGAAAAGATTCTAATTCTGCACGTGAGCCCTTTAAAAAACCTTTCATTTGATACCAAACACGATGGGTTTTGATGCACTCTCGCTAAAACAGTTACCGATGGAAAAAAAATAAATTTTGTACTCGAGCTCTTTAAATAACCTTTCATTTGATACCAAACACGATAGGCCTTAAAGTACTTTCACTAAAACTATTACCGATCGAAAATATTTTAGTTTTGCACACGTTCCCTTTAAAAGAACTTTCATAATATACCAAATACGACTGGTTTTGAAGCACTTTCAATTAAACAATTATCGACAGAAATGATTCTAATTCGAGTTATCTGGTTTTTCTAAATTGTACTTTGCCGCAGAAACATTATATTTCTATGCAATATGGATTCTACCAAAATACAGTAGGAGAAGACTATAATTTTCGATACAGTCAATTTATAACAAGCGGAATAATAATATCAGTTACCAATGCAAGTATACGACATGTTATACTATACGTTTGAGGAATTAGCTTTTATTAAATATGAGTAAATATTTGTATAAATTTTTATTAAAATTCTGCTTTTTTAAAATATTTTTTACAGCTTTCTCTAAAAATTCGGATGAAAATAGTTATATACATTTTACTTCAATTACAGGTATATGCTTTACACTTGCAACCTGAGCATTTTTATTAAGATCCTTAAGGCGATATTCTATTCAAATATCATTACTGGATCGATATTTTACTATATTTGTATCTTTTATATTGTAAATATTAGTTTGATTGCCATTCATTTCTAATTATTATTACGTACTTAGTTATTAGGTTACTAGCAACCTGTACCTTTGTCGTAGTTCCAATTTTCGCCACAATGACCGCATTTTTATTTAAAATTCCCAATAGATTAACTATTAAAATTGCAGTAGGTTAATACGCCTAGAAATTTAAATAATATGTTCGATATAACACAATAATGAATAAATTGACAGATAAATAATAATTGTGCCAAAAAATATTATACGTAAACTCATACCAGTATTGCCAATCAAATAACATAAATTATTCTGTTATATTTAAAAAATTAAATTTAATGATTTATAATGTAACTATCGATAGCAAATTTAATTTGTGTTCAATACTTTTTTTTAAGATCTGTGTCTGTTTTTTTTTAACTTGTCAATTAAATATTACATAGTTTTTTTATCGTTGTTTTCCACGATTAATGACATGACATAATTAATCTCTTAAAAATTTATACTATAGTAGCAATGAACAAACTGATGGCAATATTATATGTGTAGAGTTTAGGTGGCTGGTATTTGGCTCAGATAATACTAATATTTGTACATTACCACTTAATTCAAGGTAAACACTAAAACATCCATCTGCCTCGGGTTCAACATTTATAGCGTTCACTAGCACATCACTAGACAATCATCTCTACAGTTTATGTGTGTTCTGACACTGAATTATAACTAGAAGATTATTTTTAGAACGATGGTTTAGCGTAACATATGTTTTTGGAGTTTGATATGGATTCTAAAATAGTTTTAACGGAGTTTATAGTAATTCTTCATAATTTCATTAATTACATGAAATATAATACATTTTATAAATTATAAGATAACATAACATTCAGGTACAGCTGCATAAAACGCTGTCGGCTAATCGCGTTGCTCAATGCGTAAAAAAATGAAATTAAAGTTTAACAAACGCATGTAAGAAATGTCAAAGTGTTTGTCAGTTCAATATTTTAAAATGCTACAATTTCTATAATATATATTAAACTAATAATCAGTTGTTACAAATATTGTTTTAGCATTGTTATTCAACAAAGAATAAGCATTTTAATGCTGATATTAAATAAATAAAATAAATATATCATCACGCCTTCTACCCATTACTGGGTGTGGCACTCTGCTGAAGCAGATCTCGGTAAGTGATATATTTTGCGCGTGAAGTGCGTTTACCAGTCGTCAAATCACGGCCCCCAAACATGTTAGTGGTGGAGGAGCCACAGGGATAGCTTTTCCAAATTATGAAAATTTGTCGCCTGATATTAATAAAATAAAATAAAAAATATATCATCACACCTTCTACCCATTACAGGGTGTGGCAGATCTCGGTAAGTGATATATTTTGCGCGTGAAGTGCGGTTACCAGCCGTCAAATCAATGCTCCCAATGATGTTAGTGGTGGGAGAACCACAAGGGTAGTTTTTGAAATGGTGAAAATTGTTTGTCGTCTGTGGGAATCGAACCAGGGTTCTCAGGATCCACAGGCCGACTTGATACCACTGAGCTATCTACCCTATAACATAAAAGTCGGAAAATATGGAAAATGTGGTGTCAGCCATCTTGGCAACTTTTAACATGCTATTAACTAGCAACATAGTTAACTTCGTTTCATGTTACCCGGCGTCACTGTATATAATTTTTTTACAAATGATATTTATTACATTTTAGATTTTTCATAAATATTTCATATAGTTTTAAAAATGCATAATATATAAAATTAATAAATACATCTAGGATGTTTCCAGAAAACAAATCTGTTCTATGTTCGAAGTTATTGAGTTAGCAAATTGTATTTTTTTTTAATTGTTTGTCAAGCTGTGGTATAATGTTACATTTTTTTTACATAGCAAGTAGTATATTTTATTAAACTATAAAATGAAGGCTTTTTTTCTGATGTCAACAGTATAAAAAAAGTATAATTGAATACTCAATTGATATAACTCGGCCTACAGTGAATTCGTTAATTTTATTTAATCTACATTGCGTTTTTCATAAACAAAATGTTATGTCAGACTATACTTTTTTTTATACTATTGAAATCAGAAAAATAGTTAATTGTATCATTAGGACTAAAAATACAAGTTTTCGGGTCATCCAGCAAAATAAAAAGAAATAAATTGACAAAATAATTTTTATCACCATAACAACTGTAGTAAAATAGTTATTTTTATAACAAGTGCCGAAAAAGGGTCGTTACGTGCAAGTGCAGAATTTAAATCTGCACGAGCATGTAACCTTTTTCTGCACGTGTTATAAACAACATTTTTCCTACAACTGTGCGATTTAGTAAATCACTAAAATATTATTAAAATTTGTAAAATTTATAAAATTTTAATCATATTACATGAGAACGATGTTTTACGGCGTTGCTATGGTTTGTTTGTTGATTGCTTGCACATTGTTCTAAGTTATTTAAAAATATTTCACTAACGTCAAAATAATTTCTTCAAAATCATCTTGATTGAAATAGTACAGTGAGTGATTCTTCTTTATCATTAACACCTCCAAAGATAATTGAAGCTCCGGATCATACTATGTTGGATCTATTTTGGACAATGACAATCAACCTGCTGCTGGTACTTCTGAAGCTTCCGAAATTGTTACCAATAATATTACTGGTAATAATATGAACAGGTACGGAAGAAATCAATGTTTCTTTAGACACAAAAGTTTCCACTTTACATTATGTCAATATAAGCAACTGTAACAACTGTATTAATAATATACACAAACAATAAATATGCAGTATTTCACTTACTCTTTAAATAAAATCATTTATCGATATATTTTACATTGTTCGGTTCTTTTTATTAATTGTCTACAGATTAGATATACTGCAAATTAAGGTTACGTTTATAAACGTCAAAATATACTACTGCATATTTACTAGCGCTGGTTCACCGTATCTTCTTCTTCCATAAGCGTCTGTGGTCAAAATATGAATTCCGCGCTCAGCGCGAAATTTAAATCGCTGTCAAAACAATTTTCTTTTGACAGTTACGTAATGAAGCACTTTCCGCACTAGTGTTTCTTTGCTTTCGGAAACGCACTTGGTCTGCATTCATCTACTTTCCATACGTAACCAACTCAATTATAGTTACGTAATAACAAAGAAATCGCACAGTTGTAGGAAAAAGCTATTTTTGATCTTAGGATGTTTTATTCATGGTAACGTAAACATTAATGAAATGACGTTCTTTTACTATTAAACAAGTTGAAATAATGGTGTTATATTCAAGTGGGTGACAAAAACTTTGTGCCACAACTTGAGAACCACTGGTAAAAGAAATAATTTTGATATGTAAAAGAATCAGCTCCTTGGTGCTGCACATTATTTCTTATGAACTTTTTTTGCTAAATCAATTAATTCAAGAATTAATCGAACTGTTTCGTTTTCTTGAATCACCATGTATATAAGTGTACCTTGTACTAAAGCGGCCATTGGGATCTCGGAAACTATAAGAGCTACGAATTCGGTTAAATTAAACAAATTTGTCACATTACTAGGCTAATTTAACGATGTTTTATTTTTCAAAAGATATGCATAGGTCACTAGATTGTTTTCAAATAATTTTATTTTAAAAAGTTTTAAATAACAATTGTAGATACTAAATCTCTATTTAGAATGTAGAATTAAAATAATTGTTTGAGGTGCCATGATTTGACAGCTGGTAATCGTACTTTACGCGCATAAATATATCACTTATCGAGATCTAATACGGTAGAGTACCACGCCCAGTAAAGGGTAAAAGGCGTGATAATATATTTATTTTATTTCTGTAATACATAGAAATTTTAGTCATAAATATAATAAAATTGTTAAAATCCGTATTATGAAGGTTGAATTATTTCAGTACCTAGTGACATAGTTTAATTATGTTACACTAAAATATCATGATTGCAATAAAATATTATGATTTTAATATTTAAATAATCAGATGGATAAATTTGGAGTCCTTTTAGCAGGTTTGTTTACAAAATTCTTCATTGCGTTGCAATTATTTTCTTTCTGTTATTATTATTATTATTATTATATATCTAGTTAATTTGTATTGATATTTGTTGCTAGTGATCAAAAACTTGAGGGTATGTACGTAAAATGTCAATTTAACTACATTTAAAATTCGTCAAAACATTGTAAAAAAAAATATATATCTCGGTAACAACGCAAAAAGTATTGTTGAAACTTTGGCAAAATGAAGCACTTTGAACATAGAATCCATGGTTAAAAAAATTCAAAAAATTAAAATTAGGTTTTTGAGAAATAGCGTGTCAAAGTTTGCTCTTTTTTCGAAAAAAAACGGTTTTTCTAAATTTTCAAACTGTAATAGTTATATGTTAAGTAAATGGGAATAAAGTTTGTATCAAAGCTTACTAGGTCTTTCTAAAGATTCGAGACCAGATGCGGAGCAAATAGCTTGCTACTAGTCGACTGTAGGTCACAATGAAAAACCTACTATTTTCAACAATTTAACAAAATTTCGGACCCTTATATTTGCCGACTGTTATTCCGAATCACATAAATGAGTAGACCTTGCGAAAGATTGCACCTTATAGTCTTGAGGCGTCAAAAAATCGTTCAAATCGGATAAAAATTAGAAAAGTTTTGGATTTAAAAAAATACCTCTAAAGGGATCATTTTTGAGGAACGAATTTTATTCAAAAATTTTTTTCTTTATCTACAATTCGTTCAAAAAATCGATTCTTTGGGATAACATTTTCTAATATATGAAAGATTTTTCAAAAAAAGTTTCAGCCAAATTGGTGACATGACTGCTCCCCTGTTTGTCTGTTCCTGGCTGGAATGACCCATATATATTCCCATAGGCGATAAACAATTTTCACCATTTTAAAACTACCCCTGTAGCTCCCCTACCACTAACGTCTTTGGAGGCTGAGATTTAACGGCTGGTAATCACATTTCACGCGCAAAATATATGACTTACCGAGATCTGCTTTGACAGAGTGCCACACCCAGTAATGGGTAGAAAGCGTGATTATATATTTATTTATTTTATTATATATATATATATATATATATATATATATATATATATATATATATATATATATATATATATATATATATATATCGTCGGGTATTAATCAAATTTGAGTTACATAATTCCTAATTCTCCTATATCCGCTTTTTCTTCTCAATTCTTAATTATTTTTTGTTCTATATCCATGAGCCAATCAAACGACGCATTCATAGTTCCATTTTGTTCCATATCCTACGACAATTTCAACGAACCTTTTAAATGAGCTATATTCAGCAGCACGCAGCACGATTATTTGTAACCTCAAAATGAAAGCAATTGCTTATGCGTCGCAATTATTTGTTTGTGTATAAATAAGTGATTACAAGATATTTAAATCAATGTTGTTACTGAAGTATTTGATATTATTTTATTATTTATTGAATGAACATGATTATGTAGAATAAAATCATGAATATAAAACGCCCTGTGAAAAGACGACTTTTTGATGATGAATCTCCAGCGCGTATAGCGAAGGTAAAAATAATTCAGTTGCATATACTAGAAATTTTTCATTATCAAACTCTTTGTAAGTATTTACTATTCAATAATGTAGAGTATACAAAAGTTAAGCATTTAAAATATAATCAAAGCGATCAAAATCATATCGAATGGAGACACAATTTTAATGAGGTTTTACAAACAATTCGATTAATTAAAAATGCACACACCTGAAAAACGAACACAAACAGTACTGTTTGGAATTATTTACCAAAACTTAAAGTGTTTAAATCTATAATATTGACAGCTTAAAAATAAAAGACAAAATCTATGTACCCATTCATGCCAGAAGTTGATGAAGTATTTACGAAGTAGTGTTATCAGGTTTTTAACTTCATAAGTTAAACTCTCAAATGGATATACTTTTATATTATATATATATATATATATATATATATATATATATATATATATATATATATATATATATATATATATATATATATTAGATTATAAATAAAGTAGGTTTTTAACTTCATAAGTTAAACTCTCAAATGGATATACTTTTATATTATATATATATATATATATATATATATATATATATTAGATTATAAATAAAGTAGTATTAAAATAAATTGAAATAGAATCTAACCAGTTTTTGTTTTATTATAATACCGAGAATAATAATTATTGTTTATTTTGTTTTTTCTTGTGACTATTTTTATAAAATAATTGTATTTCTATAAAATAAAACAAAATTTAACAAAATAAATTGTTAATTTTGGTCAACTAAATCTAATTTATGTTTTTTGTTGGACATGGCCCACATATTTTTACAGAAATTCCAAAGAGCTGACTTTTTGTTCCATATCCAAAACCAAAAATCCTTTTTATTCAAAAACGCATAGGAATAATCTGACAAAATTTTGTAGGAATAATGAATATTAGTACATTGATAGTTTAAAATAAATAATTTTCAAACATATGTCATCAATTCGACTTACTTAACTTTAAAGTCGAATTCCCAGTGTTGTGATATATGGATATGTCGTAAATAAGAACTCACCTGACTATTTATATATATATATATATATATATATATATATATATAATGGGATGGCTAGCTCAGTGATATGAAGTCGGCTCGTGGATCCTGAGGTCCCTGGTTCGATTCCCACAGGCGACAAATTTTCATAATTTTAAAAAGCTATCCCTGTGGCTCCTCCACCACTAACATGTTTGGGGGCCGTGATTTGACGACTGGTAACCGCACTTCACGCGCAAAATATATCACTTACCGAGATCTGCTCCAGCAGAGTGCCACACCCAGTAATGGGTAGAAGGCGTGATGATATATTTATTTATTTATTTTATATATATATATATATATATAATACCTAAGTGACTTAATTTTATTGTAATATGTTCGTCTGGACAGCGAGTAATATGTAGAAGCCAGAAATTATTTTTCAAGAATGTCTCATATAAGTTAAATGGAAAGTGTCATTTGTTAATCGATTGGAAATAAGTGAATCGGAAGATAAATATTTAGTATGAATTTTAAAATATTTTTAAATATGCAATTAATACTAGTTTTATTGTTTAGTTCATGTTTTCTAAAATAATTTTAGGTTACTTTTGCATACACAACAATTTAAAGCACAATTTTTTTGTTTTAATTATTAAAATAAATATCTCAAACTTATAAGTATACTATAATCATTATTGAAAAATAATGCTTTAATTAAATAACACTAGAAATAAGTAAAAAATATTGAAATGTTGACAGAACACTATAAATGCTCAATGTAAACAACAACATACAATACCGGATAGGAAAGTTCGAATATTTTCTGCTTGAGCGCTGACATGTATCTTGATTTCGCCAATAAGTAGATTGAATACTTTTCTGGTAGTATTACCACTGTTGGATATGAATATTATAACAAATATGAGTATGATACTATCAGAAAAATATTCTACTTATCTTTTAACTTTGATAACGAATGGTATTTGAGGGACTATTCATTGAATCAGATACAGTTTTAAATTAGAATGATTCCGAATGTAGTTACTTATAATTTCATACTCTAGCAACCAGAAAACAGATTTTTGTTACTCGCAAATTTCCGACGTAAAATAGTTACGTGCACGAGCATGTAACCTTTTTCGGCACGTGTTATAAACAACATTTTTCCTACAACTGTGCGATTTACTAAATCACTAAAATATTATTAAAATTTATAAAATTTATAAAATTTTAATCATATTACATGAGAACGATGTTTTACGGCGTTGCTATGGTTTGTTTGTTGATTGCTTGCACATTGTTCTAAGTTATTTAAAAATATTTCACTAACGTCAAAATAATTTCTTCAAAATTATCTTGATTGGAATAGTACAGTGAGTGATTCTTCTTTATCATTAACACCTCCAAAGATAATTGAAGCTGCGGATCATACTATGTTGGATCTATTTTCGACAATGACAATCAACCTGCTGCTGGTACTTCTGAAGCTTCCGAAATTGTTACCAATAATATTACTGGTAATAATATGAACAGGTACGGAAGAAATCAATGTTTCTTTAGACACAGAAGTTTCCACTTTACATTATGTCAATATAAGCAACTGTAACAACTGTATTAATAATATACACAAACAATAAATATGCAGTATTTCACTTACTCTTTAAATAAAACCATTTATCGATATATTTTACTTTGTTCGGTTCTTTTTATTAATTGTCGACAGATTAGATATACTGCAAATTAAGGTTACGTTTATAAACGTCAAAATATACTACTGTATATGTACTAGCGCTGGTTCACCGTATCTTCTTCTTCCATAAGCGTCTGTGGTCAAAATATGAATTCCGCGCTCGGCGCGAAATTTAAATCGCTGACAAAACAATATTCTTTTAACAGTTACGTAATGAAGCACTTTCCGCACTAGTGTTTCTTTGCTTTCGGAAACGCACTTGGTCTGCATTCATCTACTTTCCATACGTAACCAAGGCAATTATAGTTACGTAATAACAAAGAAATCGCACAGTTGTAGGAAAATAATTTTTTTGCGTGTGTTTCATGAATAATATTATATTATATTCAAATTTTAATGAAAAGTGTGCCTAAAAGGTTGTGCCGTCACATGTATCTTTCAGGGGTACTTAATATATTTTATTCAAAGCGTGCAAATAATATACTATTTAATCCTTGAGAAATAGTCGGAATATGTTGAAAATTATATTTTATATTAATTGAAAGTCTAACAAACTGAAATTAAATTATTTTAATAAATATACAACAAACAGATTTAAAGAATTTAAGTCATATGAATGACTTTGAAGTTTGATAAATTTAAAGTTTATGACAGAAAAATTCGGGAGACGCCCGGATTCGAACCGAGGACCTTCAGCTTGCCGGGCTGATGCTTTAACCACTAAGCCACGACTCCCCTGACCGAATAGGCGTCAACCGAATTTATCTCTCTTAGTGTCTATGCCGATGCTGTGTTAGACACTATGACAGATAAATTCGGTTGACGCCTATTCGTTCAGGGGAGCCGTGGCTTAGTGGTAAAAGCATCAGCCCGGCAAGCTGAAGGTCCTAGGTTCGAGTCCGGGCGTCTCCCGAATTTTTCTGTCATAAACTTTAAATTTATACAACAAACAGTTTGTGATAGCGATAATGTGTGACAAATATGTGGGAAGTAACTGTCGATGATATTTAAAGTTTTATTGACTGCAGAAAAGGTTTATTTTTTATGTTGTATTGTAATGATTTAGTTTCTTGTAAGTAAAAAGAACATCTAATCAAAGTACTTAAACAAATAAATATGGCATATCTCACTGGCAGCTCAATGAGGTTTGTTACAGTCTACTCCGCACATATCTCTTTTTTCTGTTCGACAAAAGTGGGTAATGAAAACACTTCTATACTTGTGATGTCACTATATTTTTAATCGCTAATATCGTTGTAGTAGATAATTATTCTTTACTTCTTCTAGTGACACAGATAAAATATCTCAACCTATCTATAGTTAGTATTATAATTTTTTTTATTATTATTATTATTTTTTTTTTTCTGGCTTCTTTGGCGGACCAACTACTCAGGTCATATGCCGCCATTACGCCCTGATCTGCGTTTTAGTTGTTATTGTCAACAGCAACGCGAGTTTTCTCTGGACGGTCACCCATCCAAATACTACCCGCGCGCAACGTTGCTTAACTCGCGTTATCGCTTAGATCAGTACCAACGAGCGCAGCCATGGCATTTTTATTATTAATCACTAGGTAGTTAATAATGAATAACAGGAAAGGCAGTGTTTAAAAATAATATTTTTGAATAATATTTGTGATTTGACAAAGTATGTAACGGAAATATAAAAAGTTATTTATCAATAGGAAGGTTATTGATAAATAACTTTTTGTATTTTTGGTCATTATATACCTAGCAAAAACAAGCACAGGACGATACTCCCTTCCTTTCTTATCTTTTTGTTTCATTTTCAGTTACTGCATTGTGAGGACTTTTCTTTTATATACAAGTGCAGGCTGTCGCTTTCATCTTTTCTAATCTTTGTAGATTTATTGTTAGATTCGTTGTTAGGAGTAAGAATGAATAAAGTCGAAAAAAGAAGATGAATGATAAGAGAATAGGAGTGATTGGATAAATGTGATTGAAGGTTTGTTGTGTGATAAATGATTTCGAGTGTAATAAATAAATGAGTTTATATGGAGTGGTCTATGAATGTGGTTAAAGTGAGGGTGGTGTGTTCGGATGAGAGTGTTTGACGAGGAAAGATTATTTGATGAATGTATGAGTGAATATTTTATGTATGATTTTAGGGTTCGTGCTATCCCCTTTGGTGGGATATAGTGTGACGATATGTATGTATGTATGTATTAGTCAACGAACGGTATTGTCGACAGCATTTCCCTGTCAGACACAGAGCTGGGCCAGTACCAGGACCAAGACTAACCATGGTCAGTACTTGTTATGCAGTACTTTTTCAAGCAGAGCTTGAAAATACTTAAGTAAAGTACCAGTTTTTTTAGAACAAAGTACTTAAAAAATAAGTATTTTGCAAGTACCAGTATTGGGTATATTCGTATGAAATAGTTTTCCTGTTATTGTTATTTATTTTAACATATTCTAAATATACATTTTGAAAACATGATTAAAAAATTAAAACATTCTTTAATTTAAAAATAAATAGGTACATGCAACATTTAGTATGTAGTCGGAAATTACAAAAAAATCAGTCTTATATATAAAAATAATATATATATATATATATATATATATATATATATATATATATATATATATATATATAACAAAAAATAAAAATATACATGTCTGTGCTCCTCACGTTCACGTCACAGTACAGCACAATAAAAAAAACTGCATTAACCGCAAAATCAAAGTACTTCAATGTTTCGAAATATTTAAGTACTTTTCGTGACTTTAGTAGTATTGACGTACTTAATTATTTGAAAAGTACTTCAATATTTTTTACATTTACTATCAAAAAATGTAAGTCTTAAGTACAAGCTGAAATTTAGTACTGTAAGCCAGACCTTAATTAAAAGGAGAATTAACAAATAATTTATATGGGTTCTTGTCAGACCGGAGAAAGGACAAGTACTAGGGTTGTTGTAAATAAGTTTGTACTTACAATTTGGTTCAACAAATAACAAAGATTTATTCACACTTACTACATGGTTGGAGTTGTCGAGTTCCTACTGAACTCTCGTATTGACTATCTGACTATCGACTATACTGAGTGTACTGCGTGACTAACTAACCTTACGCTACTATATATATCTAATTACAAAAGTACTAAGTCAGCAAATAGTTAGCTACTTACGTCAAAGAATAATATTTAGAATATTTGACCTCATTACACAATGCTCTACTTTACTAAATTGTATTCACTAAGAATGTGCTGACTTTGACTTGTTACATTCCTCCCTTTTTCAAACAATTTGCTTCCTGTAAAGGGGCACAATTTACATATTACACAAAACATAATTTAACTATTATTTCCTTGTTACATTCCCTTTTTTATACTTTAACTTTTACAAATTTTAAATTAAATATACATAAACACAAAAACACTTTTATCACTTGTACCATCCATAAAATAGTCCAAATAAACACCACCATCGTCTTATGTTTATTTTATAACGCACAACACTAGAATAAAATTGAAGTTTATACCTAGTAGCTCGTTCTTTCTTGTGGTTATTTGTGAATGTCGAATTTGGTTTGAATTTCTTCTTGTAGTACTGCTTATGTCGTCTAAATATCGAATCTCGTTTGCTCGTACTTCTATTCTTCTTTTGGCCATTTGTTCTGGAGTTCTTTAATTGATGTGGATTCTTCCTATCGTACTGTTTTCTTTGTTCTTTATTTCTCTGAAACTGTTTGCTGCTTTCGAACTTAATGCTGATCTGTCCAACTTCGTCATTTCCTACATTAACCGCTTGTGACATTTCCTCAATACCCGTACCCTCTATTAAGCCATCATTTTTAACCCCTGATGCTTCTTTTTCCTCCCTATTTACCTCGTAAATTTCCGGAGCTTCCTTGGTAACGGCGTCATTAGGTCTCTCTTCACTGCTACGGTCTTCTTCTGAACTCACTTGTTGGGAATCATCCTCATTCTTGTCTAATTCAGCAATATTTTCTCTTTCTCTTTCTTTAATTTGTTCACAAAGACAGTACTTTTTCTTAGGCATCTTACATCCAAAACATCTTAATACTCCATCGTCCATCGGAATGCCATCTAAATGGTCATAAATCATAAGAGCTGCCTCTTGGTCACCGGATATTTCCGCCATTCTTAACATATTAAAGAACCACGTAATTTCCTTCATCTCTTTTAATTCTTCCGGGTCTATTTCTTCATTATTCTTCTTATTTTGGCCTGTTGTTTCTGCTTCACTTCTGTTATAATGTGTATCATTATCAATGACTTCTTCTTTTTGATTATCGTAAACCTGTGACTGCTGACGCTGATATTTATGCTGACGCTGATGCTTATGCTGACGCTTATGCTGACGCTGACAATGCCTGGCGTAATGGTTGCCATTGCAATTATAACACTGAACTTGGTTTCTTCTATAATGAGTGTCGTCATCTTCTCTCTGGTAGTCGTAGTAATCGCCTCTCTGATCATTGTAGTTTTCTTCATCTTGGTAATTGTATTTTTCTTCCCTCTGATAATGGTTATTTTCTTCCCTCTGATAATGGTAATTTTCTTCTCTCTGGTAATTGTAATTTTCTTTCCTCGGATAATTGTAATTTTCTTCCCTCTGGTAGTTGTAATTTTCTTCCCTCGGATGATTGTAATTTTCTTCCCTCTGGTAGTTGTAATTTTCTTCCCTCGGATGATTGTAATTTTCTTCCCTCGAATAATGGTAATTTTCTTCCCTCGGATAGTAGTAATTTTCTTCCCTATGATAATGGTAATTTTCTTCCCTCGGATAGTGATTCGGCCGTTGACGCTGATGTTGTTGCTGACACTGCCTGGCATAGTGGTTGCCATTGCAAATGTAACATTGTACAGAGCGTCTTCTCTCGTTGTAATTTGATCTTCTTTGGCCGTACATCTTTCTTGAGTCACTTACTTGCTTGTTGTAATTGAATCCATGAATTTCAATTTACCAAACATTTTGTTCGTGTAGTTTGGAAAAAAAAATTCGCAAATCGCTGCCATCATTTGTATCGGAGAGAATACAACTGTTGTTATTGTTGAATTCCTAATACTTGCTTTTCCGCGAGCGGACCAAAAACGATTGGCCCCCTCTGATCTGACAAAATATCCTAAACCGCTGCCACCAATTTGTAAGCCAGACCTTAATTAAAAGGTGAATTAACAAATAATTTATATGGGTTCTTGTCAGACCGGAGAAAGGACAAGTACTAGGGTTGTTGTAAATAAGTTTGTACTTACAATTTGGTTCAACAAATAACAAAGATTTATTCACACTTACTACATGGTTGGAGTTGTCGAGTTCCTACTGAACTCTCGTATTGACTATCTGACTATCGACTATACTGAGTGTACTGCGTGACTAACTAACCTTACGCTACTATATATATCTAATTACAAAAGTACTAAGTCAGCAAATAGTTAGCTACTTACGTCAAAGAATAATATTTAGAATATTTGACCTCATTACACAATGCTCTACTTTACTAAATTGTATTCACTAAGAATGTGCTGACTTTGACTTGTTACAGTACTTAAAAATTTCAAGTATTAAGTAACACAAAAATAAATGTACTTCAGTATAAGTATTAAGTACCAGAAGATACGAAAAATTGGTACTTAAGTACTAAAGTACTTAAGTATTGCCCAGCTCTAGTCAGACAGTATTCAAGAAGTAGGCAAATTTTGATTAGAACCACTAATTAAGTAAATAAATAAATTACTGTTGTAAATAAGTACTTGCTAATTTATTCGTAGATATTGTAACTTACTTGTTTCATAATTAAGAAAAACAAAAATGATGTTTCAAATTATATCGTTATTTATTCTTAAAGGTTGTGAACAAAAATGTACAGTCGTTGACAAGTAAGATTGCTGGAGCAAAAACGGTGAGTACCCCACTCAATCGTGTTGTTACACAGTAAATCATGAGCCAAAAGAAATGAGGATAGAGTGGTGCAACTATACTCCCGACAGAACGGCAATGTGAAATTGTATTTCTTCCAATGATCTATTGCAGTTAGTTTTGGTTGGTAAAGCGGTTCATGTATAATCCCAGTGCCGCTTTATACAGATCCTGCAAGCATTTCATATTCCACGATCTGCAGTTTTACGTGCCAATGACTGTATATAAAACAAAGTAGAGAAGTGCAATGGGCCCGAACCTTCTCAACCTACATATTTTAACTATTTGTTTCACTAATAGTAATAGTTCAATACATATTTTATGTTTTTATTATTTATTCTTATTATTTCTATTATTATATAGCCCATTACAATATGTATATTGTTTTCCATTTAAATTAAGTCTCATAAGAAAATAAAAATAGGTATAATATTATTTTTTTTATGTTCAACGTCTACTAGTATGTTTCTTTTTAAATGGGATACACATAAAAAAATTCAAAAAATTTAATCAATCCTATTCTTACCCTAAACACTAAACCATTCCTACTATAATTCCCTCTACCCCCTAAATTAGTTTTTTGCAATTTCTCTCTTCTTATTCTCTTCCTTAATTCTGGTGTCATGCCAGCTCTGCTATTTCACACTCGAACGACGGTAGCTCGAACTAATTATTCCACAGTGTATAATTGCGTGCAATTACGAGTCCCGGTTACAGTTCTCCTGCGCAGTGTTGCCAGTTCAAAAAATAAATCACTAGATTTTAAGTCAAAAAGTTACTAGATTGGAAAACTTTAATTAGAATTTACTTTATTGTAAACTTAAATATTCGATTATTTATTTCAACTACAATTGTTTCTGTTAATAAATGAGGCAAGCAAATATAATAATTAATAATTAAATTCAATTTAACACATTTATTTACTAAAAAAATTTAATTATCAAAAATCATGATATAAAATAATATAATTTAACATCAAACAATATAATAATAATAATAATATTTATGAACTGTAAAGCATTAATACATGCACAGTACGTCATATAAATACAAATACTTTATAAAGAAGACAATATTAAAACGACAAATTAAATTAAAATTATACAAAAGGATGACACCATTTTTTATACATTTTTGATATTTCAATTGAAAAAAATCAGAAATTTTCGTCTGTGAAATACTCGCCGATATTATAATACGATTTAACAGATAACTTTTGGATGATAATATTTCTGAACTTTTTTACCTCCAAATGTCTTATTTCATGTTGTAATTTATTATATATTTTTAAGTTTATACTATTTACTTTAACATTTTTTGAAATAGTTATTGGATTTATCAAATCAGAATTATTTCCAGTGCTGTATTCATGAGTCTGCGCGTGAGTTACATAGTTGGACAAGTTTTTCTTAATATATACTACACATTGTAATATGTATTGAGAATAAACAGTTAGAATTTTGTTCAATTTAAATAATTCTCGGCATGAATCTCTAGAACCAACACCAGAAATTATTCTAAGTGCCTTCTTTTGTAGTGGAAAAATCAGTTCGGTATGGGGAGACTCTCCCCAGACAATTATCCCATATGTCATAATGGAATGAAATAAATAAATAAATAAATAAATATATCATCACGCCTTCTACCCATTACTGGGTGTGGCCCTCTGCTGAAGCAGATCTCGGTAAGTGATATATTTTGCGCTTGAAGTGCGGTTACCAGTCGTCAAATCACGGCCCCCAAACATGTTAGGAGCCACAGGGATAGCTTTTTCAAATTATGAAAATTTGTCGCCTGTGGGAATCGAACCAGGGACTTCAGGATCCACAGGCCGACTTCATACCACTGAGCTAGCCATCCTTATGGAATGAAATAGGGCGAAATATGTGATTTTAGCAGCCGCTGGTCCAACAATGCTGTATATTTTTCGTAGAGCATATAAGCATTTAGATAACTTTTTACTGAGGAAATCAATATGGCATTTCCAATTTAAATTACGTGTTACTAATATACCTAAGTACTGAACTGAAAAGTCATTGTTGCCAATACTATTAACCAAATCTAATATATTTGTTTTCTGGTTATTTAAAATTAACTTATTAGATGTAAACCAGTTCACGGCTTGTATTAATTTAGCATCCGAAGGCGCATATCAGAAATTGTATATTTCACTTTCGCACCAAAGTAGAGCCACGACATTCGTTATATACCGGAATGAGTGGAGTTAAAGCCACAGTTTTTACTTTGATTTGTCGAGGTCTACCTAGTAACTTTGCTCCTACGTAAAGCTATTGGGATATTTCACTAATGAGATGGCAGTGAAACCCATATGTCAAAAGTTAAACAAAGGAGCACGTTTGTTTGATTTCCATAAGCATAATATTACAGACTGTATTATTTATTTTATTTATTCTTATATTTTCACTATTTTCTAAGTTTTTATTAATAATTTGTTAGTTATAGTTGAAATTTTAATTTTTCAGTTAACATACATAACTTAGTAACTACTTACGTTATATTTGTAGTTAACTTTATTGTAAGTATAATTAGTGGAATATAGCTGCTCGACTGTTTCTCGCAGTAGATTTATATTCAGGTACACAACAGTATCTACTTTCTACATTTTAATTAGAGAAAATTCGATATTGCACAATAACCTATAAATATCATTACACATGTACTATTCTATTTCATATGAAGTATACAACATATTTACAATTAATTTGCATTTACAGAAGAGAGATAATGTAAAGATGAAATTTAAGTTTAATTTTTTTTGCTAATATTTAAAATAAATATATAAATAATATAGAAACAGTAACGTTCTATGTTACAGCATATAAATCTCTTTAAAGTGCTCCTTTCTCGTAGTTTCAAATTTCGCCACTAGCTTTGCATTTTTATTCCAATATTCCAGTAGTCGTTATGTACTGAAGTGACACTGGTAGGTATTAAGAAACAGTGTGAACTAGAATAGAGAACTGATACACGAGGACGACGGGTACGCACATTTGTGGAAAATAACGCATGTTTAAAACAGTCAATTGTCTACAAATTGTTAAACAAAGAAATTTAAATACTCCGGGAAAAATTAATATCTAGAGATTCTAGATTTATAGATAAATCATGGTTAACTACACAGGTTTGTTCCACTATGATGCCCAGGGGACCGATTTAATTCCTAGCAACCAGCTCTAGCGACTGGCTTAACAACACTTAGCATAGCTACCGACAGTGTAGCCACCTTGCAGGCTAAAATGTAACTTACGTGTGATGTTATTACTGGCGATTAGACATTTTGTAGCTACTTACTGCTAACAACTGTTGTAGATATCATTTTATTATTTGTAATCTAGTTATATATTAAAATAAAGTTATTTAATGTATTGTAAATAAAATAGTTGAATTAAGTAATTTTTCAATGTGACGTTTATAAAAAGGATTTCTCACAGTTAAATAAACAGTTATATTTTCTGAAGTACTCGTTTTCCCCCTATTTGATAAATTAACCTCAGTAGGTTAAGGAACCAGGCTCGTTGAATGCGTAGATTTATTTGTTCAGTTATATTTTTGATTGTAAAGTCATAGATGCTTTAAAATTTCAAATAGGTCTTTTAGAAGGCAAGTCAAATTGGCCTACATGGAAATACAAAATATGTATTCTCTTACGAGGCATTATTGGTGGTATGGAAATTGTAGAGGGAAATCTTCAGAAGCCGAAACCACTAGAAGAAAAGGCCACATTAGAAGAGAAAATAAAGTACCACTCTGACTTAGCTAACTTTTGTAAGGCGGAAAGTAATGCAATAATAGTACTGACAACAAATATGACTGAAGAAACTCTTCAGAAGATAATGCGTTTTTCAACTGCACGAGAAGTATGGCTAGAGTTACACAGGTTGTATGATGGTGTTTCAGAAAACAAGGAATATGATTTATGTATCCAGTTCTTTAATTACAAAAGACAACCTGGGGATGACATAGCTAGTCATATGTCTAAATTGAAAAATCTGTGGAATGATTTAAAACAAGAAATTGCTAAAGACAGAAATTGTGAATTACCTGAATTATTACTAACTTGTAAAATATTAGGTACTTTGCCTGAGCAGTATTTTTCGTTCAAATCTAGTTGGATGTTGATAGAAAAATCTGACAGGAACTATAGAGAATTTGACAAATCAACTTTGTGCTTTCGAGAAAGCTTTTGATTATAAACATGACAGTGAGAGTATTGGGCAATAAGCACTAACAGTTAAATTGTCAAAACAATATATAGGCAAGCCAGGTAATAAAAATTATAAACATTATGTCACATGTCACTATTGTAAAAAGGTGGGCCACATAATAAGACAATGTCTAAAATGGAAATCAAATGGTAAACCACCAAAACCGGAAAAAGCAGGTACAACAAGTAAAAATCACACTGGTGCTAATATGACTCTTTTTGCAGTAACTTCAAATGTTTATACAAATAAAATAAAATAAATATATAATCACGCCTTCTACCCATTACTGGGTGTGGCACTCTGCCGAAGCAGATCTCGGTAAGTGATATATTTTGCGCGTATGTTTATACTACTGATTGTAATAGAGATAGCTGGTTTATAGGTATGGAATCACAAACCATGTAACTAATCGAAAGAATATTTATCAGATCTTCGAACAGTTTGAGATTTCGCATACAGTCACTACAGCAAATGGGGATTCAATAAGTGCACTAGGTAAAGGCACTATATTAGTATAAGCTGCAGATAATGGAAAATGAGAGCAAATTACATTAGGTGATGTCTGGTATGTTCCAAATATTAAAAACACGCACGATAAGAACTCTAGCAGTGACTTTATTTCAAGAGCTGAAGTTTGCTATTTGAGAGTAAATGGTAAAATACAAATATTGAGCGTTAGGAGTAGATTTGGTGGACTATACAAGTTGGCGTTGAGAATTATAAGACCCAAGATTCCAACTGAGGTGAATCTGTTAAAAAATGAAAATTTGTTGAAGTATGAGAGATTTGGTCATCAAAATAAGAGACACGTCAAAAATGTAATTTCTTGAGAATTTGGAATTAATGTTGAATTGAACAGTGAGCTCTGTGAAGGATGCCTTTACGGTAAGACAAACAGACTGAAACTTGGTACTAGACAGCGAGCAACTCAACCAGGTGAGCTTATACATACTAACGTGTGTGGACCATTTCTACATTCTCTATCAGGTTATAGATATTTTGTGCTATTTAAAGATGATTACAGTCGTTTTAGACAAGTTTATTTTATTAAACAAAAATCAGAGGTACCAGAGAAACTAGAACATATGCTGATGGAAACAAAAATTATTGGACACACTGTTGAAGAACTATTAAGCGATAATTGTAGTGAATTTGATAGTAGTGTCAACAGAAAAATACTACAAAAGAATGGAATAAAATAATGATTAACAATGCCCTATACACCAGAGAACAATGGATGTAGAGAACGTGAAAATAGAACTGTAGTTGAGATAGTACGTTCCATAATGCATGCTTATAATAATTTTCCGCAGGGATTATGGACTGAGATGATTAATACCGCAACATACACCTTAAATCGTACAGGACCATCTAGTATTGAAGAAAAATCATCATTTGAATTGTGGACTGGTAAGAAACCTAGTATAAAGCATTTACGTGTTATAGGCAGTACCTGTTATGAACACATTCCTAAGCAAGAAAGGAAGAAAATGGATAGAAAAGCTCATATAAGGAATTTTAATAGGCTACGACAACAACGACGGTTATCGTATATGGAACAAGGAAAATAACAAATTAATAAGATCGCGAGACGTTATTTTCTACGAAGAATCTTTAAGTGAGATGAAAAATATTAAAATTCCTGTGAATAATAATCCAGTTCAAGTTGAAGAAGAATTTCAATTAGAAGAATTGGAATATAGAAATGAGGTTGATAAATCTTTGGAA
Organism: Pterostichus madidus; assembly: GCA_911728475.2. Classification (NCBI taxonomy): domain Eukaryota; kingdom Metazoa; phylum Arthropoda; class Insecta; order Coleoptera; family Carabidae; genus Pterostichus; species Pterostichus madidus. Next base: position 22,490,093 of record OU452316.1, on the reverse strand, counting down.
TTCAAGAATGTAGATGAAAAAGTAAGTCGTATGCAACTACGAGATCGTTCTAAAATTGAACCACCTAATAAATACGAGTATAAAGCATTTATTTACCAACTGAGGTAAATATATTGGATTTAATAGAACCAACAACTTTTACTGAAGCAATAGAGAGTAAGCATAAAGAAAATTGAGAAAAAGCCATAGAGAGCGAAATTAAATCATTAAATGAAAATAATATATGGACCTTAGAAAAATTACCTAATGGCAAAAGAGCAATTCCATGTAAATGGGTTTATAGAATTAAAACTAACACAGATGGTTCAATTGACAAGTTTAAAGCTAGACTTGTGATCAAAGGATTCTCACAACGAAAAGGAATCGACTATAATCAGACGTTTAGTCCAGTAGCGAAGACTAGAACGAGATGTCATTAACACAAATCGACATGTCAACAGCTTTCTTGTACGGTGAACTCGATGAAGAAACATATATGCGGCAGCCAGATGGTTATAAAGATCATTCTGATAGAGTCTGTCGTCTTAAGAAGAGCCTATATGGGCTCAAACAAGCACCTAGATGCTGGAACAAGCGATTTGGAGAATTTCAACTGAAGTTAGGATTTAAACGGAGCGACGCTGATCATTGCTTATTCATTATAAACAAAGGAACAGATAAATTGCTAATGGCATTATTTGTTGATGATGGTTTAATAGCAGCAACGAACAGAAGTTTATTGGATGAGTTTATATCAAATTTGAAAACAGAATTCAAAATTACTGCGAAACCTGCTTCATATTTTCAGGGTTTAGAGATTGAATATAAAGAAGATGGTTCAATTAAAGTAAGCCAGAAATCGTATACAAAAAAGTTACGCAAGCGTTTTGGCATGAGTGAATGCAAACCTGTATCTATCAGAGCGAGTGATAAATTGGAGGAAGCAGATAGTAATTGTAAAAAGGAGAACGCGACCAGATATTGCAATGCAGTAGGTGTTGCTTCAAGATGTTTAGAAAATCCTACCAAGAGTGACTGGATTCGAATAAAACGTATATTTCGATATCTGAAGGGCACAATGAATTCCGGTATTATTTATAAGTCAAATTATAGACGAGGTATGATTGAAAGTATCAGTGATGCTGATTACGGAAGTGATGAATCTACAGACCGATCGACATCCGGAGTAGTTTATCTTTATGCAGGTGGAGCGATCTCCTGGCTCAGCCAAAGACAAGCATTGGTTGCCATATCAACAACAGAAACTGAGGTTGTAGCAACAAGTGAGGCAGCACGAGAATCGATTTGGTTAAACCGTCTTCTTGGAGGAATCACTAAGATTAATGGTTTACCAACATTACAAGTTGACAACGAGGCAGCGATTCATCTAGCACAGAATCCCGAATATCACCGACGCACAAAACATTAAAACTAGCCATTTTTTCGTGAGATAACTAGTAACTGCAGGTAATATTAAACTCAAAAGAGTATCAACAGATACAGATTGCAGAATCTTGGCAAAGAAATGGGACTAAGTTAAATTTAGAGAGATTACAAATAATTAAATGAGAGGAAGTGTTGTACATATCATTTTTATTATTTTTAATCTAGTTACGTATTAAAATAAAGTTATTTAATGTATTGTAAAAAAAGTAGTTGAATTAAGTAATTTTGCAATGTGACGTTTATAAAAAAATATTTCTTACAGTTAAATAAACAATTTTCATAATTTTCAAATACTACCCCTGTGGCTCCTCCAACACTAACATCTTTGGGGCCCGTGATTTGACGATTGGTAACCGCACTTCACGCGCAAATTATATCACTTACTGAGATCTGCTTCGGCACTGTGCCACACCCAGTAATGGGTAGAAGCCGTGATGATATATTTATTTAAATAAACAGTTATATTTTCTGAAGCATTTGTTTTTCCCCTATTTGATAAATTAACCTCTCGCCAAATCAGTCATTACGTTATATTCATATGTTTTGTGGTGCCTTGTATTTTTGGTTATTTTGAATTCGTGCTTCTAAAACATTAAAATAATACAATGGGTTGCTGCGAATGAGAATAATTAATTAATAAATTTTCAAATGAAATTATTATGTACCTATTATATCATCTAATCAGTATTTTTTAAGTTATAAATTTATTTAGTTAATATATTTCAGTCTGTATAAGAATTTTATTGGAAATAAAAACGGTTAAAAATAATACGAGGTGTATTCAAAAAATAAGCGGACAGTTTGAATTGCGCGGATCCAGTTGGATCCAGGGAGATCCGCTTGGTGTCGCTAGGTTTGTACAGATCAGCTGATGATAACGCTGTTTTTCTATTACAGATATCTTCATTTGTTGATTAGCTACTCGGTTTCAAGTGAAGTGTGAAATGAACGGTGCAACGACTTGCTGTGAAATTTTGTGTAAAATTTGGAAAATCTGCGACTGAAACATTTGCTACGCTCAACACGGCTTACATTGAAACGAAGGTCCAATTGTCCCAGTGGGTGGGTGAAATGTTTCCCAGACCCAAAAGAGCTCGTCAAGTTCGATCCTATGTCAAGGTCATGCTGGCAGTTTTCTTTGATGCTAAGAGTGTTGTTCACCACGAGTACTTTCCAGAGGCTCCACAGTGAACCAGGCTTACTACATTGAAATTCTGAAACGTCTGACAGACGCTATCCGTCGGAAAAGGCCAGAAATGTGGATGAGTAGCGACTGGTTTTTCCACCACGACAATGCTCCAGCCAATTCAGCCCTCGGAACTCTACTTACCTGACCATGCTCCTAGTGACTTTTTCTTATACCCCAAACTCAAAAGACCCTTGAATGAAAGAAGATTTGAGACAATTCGCGAAATTAAGGCAAATACGACGAAGGAGCTACAGGACATTCAAAAAGAAGCGAACAAGGACTATTTCAACAAGTGGAAACACCGTTGGGATAAATGTGTGTGTTGGGGAGGAGAGTACCTTGTATAAGACCTAGACATGTAAGTTCTAAATAAAGTACATTTTGTTTTATGATGTTAGTCCACGTATTTTTTGAACAGATCTCGTATAATTAAAAATAGTAATTCTTTTGCAGTTTGTATGACGTTAAAAAGTAATATTAGAACTACAAAAATTTATAGCTCACGTAACATACAAAAATTTTATACCGGAATTGAAATGATCGTTTTATATTTAATTCAACATTCCAGTAGGTACTCAAGAGTATATAAAAATATTTGTGACTCGCTAGAGTCTCGGCGATATTAGATATTGGTTTCATCTTGGTTTCTAATTTAATCTCGAGACACAATTTTGATCACGTCTCTCCTTTTTGAGATGAGACGAGTCCGAGGCCTATCTCGTGTCCCCGGCAGCATTAGTTTTTCACAGAAAGCATTAGTTTTTCACAGAAAAAAAATATATTACTTTAGCTCGAACTAACAATTTAACATTACACAAAATCTCTCCAACTTCGGCAGTGCAATTTTTTATTGTGTTACTAATGTAAATAAATAAATTTTTAATTTCCGAGAAAAATAAATAATCCCACAAACTTCTGCATAAACTACAGACGTGACAAAATACATAAAATGTAATTTTGCACAACATTCTACGTACTAAATGACTTAGGGTCGGTTTTTCCATCTTCTGATAAAGTTCCTGATAACTATCGGCAGGATATTTTTTATTTATTCCGCTGATAGATATTGGGGACTTCATGTGGAAATGGAAAACCTGCACCTTAATCCTGATTTAAAACTTCCATTCTGATTAATGAATATCAGAATAAATATTTTAGTCGATGTGATAATTCTACTTCTTCGACCTATATAATCGGAATTGTGATGCTATTTCTCATCGATCTCAAAATTTTAATAATAATAATTGTCAACGGTCATGGCACAACTCGTTGGAACTGAGCCAAGCGATAACGCGACTTAAACAACATTTCGCGCGGAGAGTATTTGGATGGATGATCGTCCAGAGAAACCCGCGTTGCTGTTGACTAATAAAACCTAAAAACACGGCTCAAGGCGTAATGGCAACAAATGACCGTAGCAGTTGGTCCGCTAAGAAGCCACAAACAAAAATAATAATAGACTTTTATTTGCTAATAACTCCACAGAAAAAGTTACAAATTAAAATTATACGAGTAGTTACTAAAGTTTTATTTACAAAGGAAAATTTATATAAAATTTTAGTGCCTGTTTTTGAGATATGACATAAAGTAACTTTTTTTGAATGCAATATATAGTTAAAAATTACATATTTAAAAAGTTTCTTTTTTCTCCTTTTTAATGGCATCAAGTTTTTCAATAATCAGTCAATTTTAAATTATTAAACGCTTATCAAGTAGCCTATAAATTTCATTTTTCTTTGCTCAAATAATTAAAATATGATGAATTCATATGTTATAGAAACAATAAGGCTGATATGGTATTTCATGGCTTTCCTAAATTCTGATATAGGGACAGAATAATAGGGCTTCTTTTAGTCAAAAATGCTAGATGCACTTTTAAATTTTTTGACACATTCTTTTCTAGCAATTGTTGTACTGTGTATTATGTATATGTAGTCGATACATGATCTTCTAGCTGTAAATCCGGCTTGATCTTCTCTTAAACTATTTTTCTAAATTACTATAACTTTGTTGGTTATAATTATAAATTTCATTATTATGATGTAGTGGTAAAAAAGTCGCCTTGTGTATCCTGAGAACCCTGATTCGATTCCCACAGCCGACAAACATTTTTACCATACACTAAAATTACTCCTGTGGATCCCCTACCACTAATATCTTTGGGAGCCATGACTTAACGGCTGGTAACCATACTTCATGCGCATAAATATATAACGTACCGAGATTTGCTTCAGCAGACTGCCGCACCCAGCAATGGATGAAAGGTGTGATAATATATTTATTTATGAATTTCATAATATTGTTCAGAAAATGTACTACTCTACTGCCCGGTTTTTCAGTGCCGGTTTAAACTCAAACATCGGTTCAAGTTCAAGGTTCAAAGTGTTTTTCAGTGCAATTTAAACCTTAAACTCAGTTCAAATTTGTCTTGAACCTGAACCGTCATTTTACTTGGTTCAAGTCAAGTTCAATCGTCGCCTACATTGTTATCATAATAAATTAAACGATTGTTTCACTGAATTTATTGACGTTTACCTGTCACAAATAATTTATAATTTTATCAAAATGGTATCTTCAGATGATAAAGATGTTATAAATTTTTATTTGATCGTGGCCAAAAGGAAAATAAATTATTGTCGGGCGACAATGGGTATAAAACAATAAATATTTTAATAACAATAAATATTTTAATAACTCCGTCAACGGCCATGGCTCAGCTCGTTGGTACTGATCTAAGCGATAACGCGAGTTAAGCAACGTTGCGCGCGGGTAGTATTTGGATGGGTGACCGTCCAGAGAAAACTCGCGTTGCTGTTGACAATAACATCTAAAACGCAGATCAGGGCGGAATGGCGGCATATGACCTAGGTAGTTGGTCCGCCAAAGAAGCCAAAAAAAAAAAAAAAACTCCGCTATTAAATCCTCAAAGTTCTGCTGAAAATTTATACAACGAGCGCCATATTAGGACTAGAAATACTGTGGAGGGACAGTACGGAGTATGGAAACGTAGGTTCCCTGTACTTGCAACTGGTATTAGGCTAAAATTAAGTACTGGAAGATATGTTGTAGCTACAGCTGTACTACACAATATCGCTTGTAATGAAAAAGAAGCTGTGCCTGCTATTAACGAAGAAGTTGGCGCAGCTGTTAATTTCGTAAACGTAGTAAATGGCAATAATTATCGATAGCGCGTTGGCCCGAATAACAGAACAAGAAATTCTATTACTTACATATTATTTTCATACTATGTTTAATTCAAATTTTTATTTATAATACAATTAACAATATTATCAAATAAATTAAGTTATAAATTTCAAATGCCTAGTATTAGTTATTAATTACATTTAATTGCTGCTTTTTTAATTGTATTTCTAATTCTAAATTTTCTATTTCCAATCTTTTCATATCCATATGCATATAATGTTATCTTTTTTCACCCTTATATCCTGTTCAATATCTTTTGTTAAATTGTCTATTAATTATAGATTTTATTTGTAGTATTTGCGAATTTAAGTTTTGTTCTTTTCTTGAAATTTTCGTATTTCTTCCTTAAAACTAATAAACTTTTTCGCTAATATTGTAAAATTTCCTCCCAACACTTTTCTTTCCAAATTATTATATTTTACATTCCATGCTTTTTACTAAATCCATTAACAGTTCGATTTCATCAGTAGAAAAATACGCTGCCCTTTTAGTTTCCTTCAAGAAAGAAAATGATGATGACAGATACCTATTTAAATAGAATTTTTCTTATTTTGACATAAATACAATTTCGGTAACCTGGGAAATCGTTGATATTTTCTCAAAATCCCAAATTACACAACACTACAAAATTATTTTGACATTCAGTTAAGGTTCAGCAGAACCAGTTCAATTTGACAGGTTATAAACAGAAAAAAGTTCAGGCTCAAGTTCAAGGTTCAGCTGAACTTCAGTTTAAACCGTCACTGAAAAACCGGGCATACGTCTTGTAACTTGTGATCACCGTAGCCTATGCCTTCTGTTCTTGTATTAAAATTATTTAAATTTTTCTAGTTAACAACTTTCAAATCTAGAATATTAAGTGTGTGCTTTCGCAAATGTTGCCAAGATTATAACACTTACTTCATAAGCTGCCATGTGTATCTTAAAGAACGCTAGGTGATGCTGTCCAGAATAATTTAAAGAGCTTTTGAACTTCATGTTTCATATTGCTAACAAAATATTTAACGTTAGTGGGGCTTAAAATTCTAGTAGGTTAGAAGGATAATATTAAACACTGTAAAATTTTTAATGAAAATGTTACAACTAATGTGTCTCTCTAATTGTTTATTTAGTTTTGCATATATTAAATTTGTACTTATTTAATTATAACAAAGAGGCTTTTTTAAATATATTTAATTTTAATAAAGATAACATAATTAAATATAAATCAGTGAATTATTTACGCCTATTTAAAAATTTTCTATAGATGATATTCGAAAAAAATTCTGAAATATCAGATTACTGTTTTTTATTAATTGTGTTATTTTTTAAGCTATGCTTATTTTCACCGTAACTTCACAATACAGGGTATCGTGATCGGCTATAGATTTACACAGCGGAAAATTGTCAATTTTTAATTCTGGTTCTGTACATTTTTTTAACACATTACGAGTACTTGCTGTATTTTGGAAACAAAAAAATTCCGAACTGGGCTTCCATTCCAATGTTTCAAAACAAGATGAATTATATCTATTTTCTATGTTGCGTAATTTTTTTTTAAATATTTTATTTAAATACTGTGTTTATATTTACATGCATGCCCTTTTCACCAAATTATCAATATGTATGAAGGTATGATGTTTATAATTAAGTATATATTCGTATCTATACATAAAATACACAAAACAGACTAGTGCATATGCGTACAAACAAATTATAGAAAAATATCAATTGTAAATATATTTTTGAAATCCAAAAATTATGCCAAAATTTGATTTATGTATTTATTACAAATAAAAACAGCCGCGCTCGAAGCGAGATCTACTTTTTAGTTTAAACAGATAGGGGATAGGTATTGTTTGTGTTTTATGATGGCAATTTTAGATTTTTCACAGATTATTTCAACAAGTTAGATTGTTCGTTCTTAAACTATTGTATATATATATATATACCTTCAACAAATACAGGTAAATATTGCTATGAAATGAAAATAATCAGCCAAAGTTGACAGGTTATAAAAATTTTATGATTATTCTGATTTCCTTTCAGGAAAAAAAAATGTATTAAAATCTGTTCTTTTACGTACTAGGATATTCTATAAATAAAGAAATATTGTCGAAGTTATAAGCTTCAAGTGCCTAATCCAAAATTATTAGTGCTCAGATAGCAACAATGATTACACTACAATTTAAGTCTAAAATTAATTAAATTTAAGAAAAAGTTTGTACACTTTAATTATAGTGTACTAGATGTCTTAATTGTAGAAGTGTTTAATAGCGATGTTGTTTTTAACACGATATTCGAATATTCGGGTATTTATGTAACGAATATTCGGTTTTGCTATCTGAGTAGTTCGAATAACCGAATATCCGTATATTCGAATACAGAATATCTGAATATTCGAATATGCGAATATTCTAATATCCAATTATCCGAATATCCGAAAATCCGAATATTCGAATATTGGAATACGTGAATATCCGAAAACTCGAATATCCGAATATCCAAATTTTATAATATCCGAATATTCTAATATCCGAATATTTGAATATCCGAATATTCTAATATCCGAATATTCGAATATCCGAAAATCCGAATATTCGAATATTGGAATACGTGAATATCCGAAAACTCGAATATCCGAATATCAAAATTTTATAATATCCGAATATTCTAATATCCGAATATTCGAATAACAGAATAGCTCGTATATCTGAACTGATCGAATATTCGAAAAATCGAACAACCCGAGTAGTTCGAATATTCTAATAGTTACAATAACAATGGACGAATAGATCGGATTGAAGAAAGTTCTTAAATACTTTAGATATTTAATTTAGCTGCAATATTTTAGCACATTCAAATAAACCATCGAATTAAAAACTCTAAACTGTAAACACTTTAAACATTAAAATAATGTACGTTTCATATAGTCATCAATTAATAAATGCAAATAGTTACCTAACTAAAATAATTATAGATCAATTACTTTCATTTTACACACGTAATATACTATGAAATTATGGATAATTAGAGGTAAGCGAATATAAAATTTTTCGAATTCGTATATTAATCTAGTTACTTATTTAAAAATTAATAAATTAAATTTACAATTGTAATAAATAATGAATAATATTTAACTATTTAATATGTAAATGAAAAATAATTATAATTACAGCGAATTATGAGAATGGTTGAAAGGAGGGTGATGTGTGAGAATCAGAATGTTTGAAGAGAACTGATTATTTGATGTATCTGATGAGTTACCGTTTTTGGGTTCGTGCTACTCAATTTGATAGGATATACTGTGATGTTAGGTATGTAATATATAATATATTATCATCATCATGCCTTTTACCCATTACTGGGTGTGGTACTCTGCTTAGCAGATCTCAGTAAGTGATATATTTATGCGCGTGAAGTGCGTTTACCAGCCGTCAAATCACGGCTCCCAAAGATGTTAGTGGTGGCAGCCACAGGGATAATTTTAATGTGGTGAAAAATTTTGTCGATATAAGTATGTATAAATAATAATAATATAAATCAAATCAAATAACAAAAAAAGTGATAAACTGATAAATTGATAATGTGATCTGATGATATGATGATGTGATTATTATATTATGGTTATGATAATTAAATAAAACAGTTATTAATTAATTAAATTATCGTCATGATTATGAATTATGAAAAGAATGAAATGAAGTAAAGAAGAAAACAAGGCTCGTTCCCTTTAACTGTCAACCGTGCAACTGTCAACTCAGGCAGTGCTGTTTCAATATCGAGACGTACAGCGCCATTGGCGTAAATATTAGATCTCGAATATCGAATACTTTCAGTATTCGCGGTATTCGATATTCGTGGGTGGTATTCACCTATCTCTAGAGGTAATATTTCAGGTTGTCACATGAAAATACATTGATAAATAAAAAATATAACTAGTGATAGTGTAGTGTTTAAAGTTAGGCGTTATTATTAATTGCTTAGCTTAAGAAACTGCACGTTTTTAAGAAAATATAAACCATACCTGGCCGAATACGCTGTTCTCAATAAGAATTTTGAAGGGTCTGATAATTTTGTGATCATTTGTAGGTTATAAGTTATATAGTAATAGTGTTTCTATTAAATTAAAATTACATACTGTTGTTCTAATTTTATTATTGAATACTAAATACATTAATGTGCTCTATAATTACCCAAATAATTCGAATATCCTAATAATTTTTGCATATCCGAATATCCGAACTATTCGTGTACACTAACGAATATCCGAACTATTCGGATACGATTATGGAGAGCTAATAAGTATTCGAACTATTCGGATACGAATATTTGGTTGATCGAATATTCGTTCGACAATTTTTTACAAAATCAACATCTCTAGTGCTTAACATATTTCCAGTGCCGGATTTACCATTAGGCTGAAAAGGCTCCAGCCTAGGGCCCCGAGCTCGGGGGGCCCCGCACTGGAGTTAAACTAGTTTTGAACATTTTAGTAAATTTACATTTTACTAATACGTTGAGTTGAAACACTTGCACATATACATTAAAGGGAACCAGAAGGATAAGCATTTACCAAAACTCACTCATAAGGACTTATATGACACTTTGTTCATAGACAACATTCAATCCGCGTTTCCGAACACCGAAGTCATATTGCGAATATTTTTAACCATGATGGTTACGAATTGTTCGGGCGAGAGATCGTTCTCTCGTTTGAAATTAATCAAATCAGATCACAGAACAACAATGTCCCAAAATATGTTGACATCACTTTCTATCATGTGTTGTGAAAGAGACAAGTTGAGAAACTTGTCATTCGAACAGGTCATTGAAGATTTCGTTAAGCAAAAAGTGCGAAGAAAGATGTTTTAATTGCGTCGCAGATATTGTATTTATAATAAAACACATGTTATTTTAATCTTACTCTTATAGTTTTATTTTACTTTTTATTTTCACGGCAACAGAGAGGGGGCCATTCTATGTATTCAGCCTAGGGCCCCATGTCACGTAAATCCGGCACTGCATATTTCATGAATCACACGACACATGTGTGACATGGAAATATTTAGAAAATTTTTAGTTTGCATATACATATTGCGACGTATCTGGCAGTGATACGGCAAGCAAGATTGGCGGCGGTTTGCTCGGGCGCCAATTGCTCGGATAGCAATACGGTTGGAGAAAGTAGGATGCGGTCGTAGAAAATAAAACACAGCAAATGTAGTAAAAAATAAAATAACTTATATTTTATTCCTTTGCAGGTAAGTAATGTGCCAGGGAGGCGGTAGGATGGTGTGGATGTGGTGCTCTTGCAGAGGTGGTCGCAGGGGCGACCCAGGCTGTTGACGATGTGGTAGGCGTTGCGACGGAGACGCGGTGACGGCGATACGGTGATACGGCGAACGGCCGAAGACGCTAAAGGCGTCGCACAACGCACAGTGGTCCAGAATCTCGAAAAGCTGGCCATAATATGAAGGTATTATGCGATTTATCTGAAATTGCATACATGTATATCGGGGATTTTGGCATGCTGATTTAGAATTTGACTTTAAAATTTTAAAGAAACAAAATGGCGGACCAAATATGGCGGTCCAAATTTTCTTATGTATAAAAAAAAATTAAAACGGTACATCCGTGTTTTTGAGCATGCTGATTTAGAATACGACTTTAAAATTTAAAAAGCAAAATGGCAGACCAAAATTATTGTCTGGAAATTTCTATACTTTTATGACCAACAGCTTCTGAAATGCACAAAATAAATTTAATTATATATGACATGGATTGTTTCATATGCCTGATAATCCGATTTTAATTCTAAATTGTGGTAAATTTTAATATTTATAATAATATTAACCTCAAAATTTCTTAATTTTATTTATCGACTAAATCTGCCAGTTTTGATTATTAATATAAAAAGCTGCAGTACAAACGAAATAGGACCTAGTAGCAGCTAATTTTTTGCTGTTTATTTTTACAATAATATTAGAAACAAGGTGACGTTAAGCTTTCGACAGAACACGGCAGAAAAAATAACTTTTTCCTTGTTTAAAATAATATTTGTTTTTATTTTTATGTTAATTTTCATTAGCAAAGATTGTTAATTATTATACTAACAAATTAGGTAAACAATTTTTATTATAGAGCCTATAATTCTACTTACGTTCAGGAGATGAGTCCATTTCACAGATCGATATTCCGTTGATTAGACGCCTAATTATTCACAAATACAAAAGACGTACAAATCCGGCTATTGCACCGCTCGAACGTCACCTTTGAAATGTTCTCTATGCTTATGTTTAAGAAATAAATGGTAACTGCCTACATAATTTGATAGAGTTCTTACCAATCTATCGAATTAGTAACGTCAAAATCCGTAGATAGTAATTTGATTTTTTTTACTTTTGGCCAGCTTTTCGGGATTCTGGACCACTGTGCGTCGTGGTGTTGATGCGGTGACGGATGATGATGATGTATGAATGAAATGAAATGACAGGTAGAAGAGGGGAAGGAGTGAGGAATAGGTGCACGGCCGCAATCGCGACTCGCGGCAAAGGCGTCGGCCACGCCGCAGCGTCCACGTGCGACGAACTCGACACGGTGACGATGCGTCAGCCGAGCGACTTGCGCTAAGTCGAGTTGTTGCCGATGCAGCGGTAGTGGAGAGGTAAGACAGAAAACACACAGGTGGCTCGGTTGCTATCACTAGCGTTCGCGATCGCAAAACGTCGCCCCTAAGATTCGTGACGACGTCGCCATGCTCACTCGATGATACGCACACTGGGTCACGGAACGGTAGGAGAGTGACGGGGTAGGTGTTTGACACTTGCACGAGACACTCAGAGCACTTCACAACAAAAGGATACAAATATGGGTTTGATAAACAATCGTGTGAAATGAAATTCGACACTCCACAGACCACGAGACCTCGGAAACACTGTACCGTGGCGCTGGACGTTCAAACCGGTATTTGACACGTGGTAGGTAAAAATACAAAACAGGAGAGGACTTACCAACGGTCGGCGATGCCGCGATGAGAGCTCGTAGCGGATCCGGAGACCGGACGGAAAAATGACGGTGACGGTGATGGTAATCCCAAAGTTAGATGGCGGAGAACTCGCTGACGAGACATGATCACGGTTTGCGTTGTCGGTATCGGAGCCGTAGAACACAAACTAGGACTGACTGTCTGTCGTTGTTTCGATCGCGGTATTTATAGGGAAAAATATTAATTGGACGCGTTGGGTTAGGTTGGCGGCGGTGCGTCCTTTGTTAACCAAATGGGTGGTTTGGTTTCAGATGGAAACTAGGGTAAAAACCACCCGATTTGGTTTAACATAGGCTCACCTGTCGCGGAATACCACATTGCGCGCTCTGCCGACATTTGACGGCATTCGGGCACCAGACGCGCGCGTAAACTAGGCCGCCAGGTCCGTATTCGGAAATTATTTCGCGGCCGGTGTAAAAACAACTCACGTTTTTTGACGCAATCTGAACTAATTATTAATTGTGACGATCCACTTCGTCACAATATGTAACCAACAGTATATTAAAGAACTAATTTCATAAAGCAATCTATTTACGTCCATTGGAAAACGAGTCGCTCTGCGGTGAGTTTTACAAAGGACGAATGCGATAACAGGAGTTATGAAACGTGTTCTTTATACTATTTTTTCTAGTGAGGTAATTTTATAATTGTTTGATTTAAAAAAACTGCGACTTGTTAAAACTATCAATTGTGTTGGTAACGCTTCTCATAACAAAAACAATAAAAATTCAAATTTTTTTGACAATTAATCAATGTTCTTTTTATGCATTGTGAATATTATGAATTTTGTCTGAATATAGCATTTTCTTTTATTAATATTTCGACACCGACAATTTACAATTTTGAGGTTATATATCCTTCATACCAGTTCTACAAAATAAAAAGTGCCGAAAACAGTGCACTTATAGATCTCCTCAACGTCTTGTTTACAGAGCGTTTATAGACTTATAAGAACACCGAAACAGGAAAAGAGTATAATGCCTAATGTAATTTTTCTATGAAACAGTTAGGTAATGTATATATTTCTAATTGTAAAATTGTATTATTTACTGAGTTTTTTTTATACTAGACGGCATTCTTGATAATATTCGTTCGCTCGCACATCTAACTAATAAACCCGCACAACACACTTAACTCGTGATATTCGATTTTATATATTTAGTGAAATATTCTTGAATTTTTCTCAAGGCTCGCTTCGCTTGTGTTTTAACCTTTAAATGCTCGCATGGCGCCTCACAGGCGCCAAACAAAGTTTCAGTTGAAATATAAATTCTATTAACATACTAACATATTTGTGCCTTCATGTATTCCTCAGGTATATATTTGAGAATAAAATCAGCGACATTAACTCTATTTATTTTCAGTATTCAAGCTTATATAAATTTATAAATAATATTGCGCACGGTGTAGCGTCTCACAGACGCCATGCGAGCAGTTAGGTTCTTAATTTTTTCTGGGTAAGTACCTGTTTATCTCTGCGGGTTTAGAAACAGGCTTACACGTATTGTTCCTTGCATTTGCGTTAGTAGGCTACAGTCTTTTGTGTGATCAACATGGCGACCTCAAGTGTAAGCCTCCCTTATTTAAAGGAGAATTAACAAATAATTTATATGGGTTCTTGTCAGACCGGAGAAAGGACAAGTACTAGGGTTGTTGTAAATAAGTTTGTACTTACAATTTGGTTCAACAAATAACAAAGATTTATTCACACTTACTACATGGTTGGAGTTGTCGAGTTCCTACTGAACTCTCGTATTGACTATCTGACTATCGACTATACTGAGTGAATAACTGACCTAACGCTACTATATATATATATAATTACAAAAGTACTAAGTCAGCAAATAGTTAGCTACTTACGTCAAACAATACTATTTAGAATACTTGACCTCATTACAACATACTCTACTTTACTTAATTATATTCACTAAGAATGTGCTGACTTTGACTTGTTACATTCCTCCCTTTTTTAAACAATTTGCTTCCTGCAAAGGGGCACAATTTACGTATTACACAAAACATAATTTAACTATTATTTCCTTGTTACATTCCCTTTTTTATACCTTAATTTTTACTAATTTTAAATTAAATATACATAAACACAAAACACTTTTATCACTTATATCATCCATAAAATAGTCCAAATAAACACCACCATCGTCTTATGTTTATTTTATAACGCACAACACTAGAATAAAATTGAAGTTTATACCTCGTATCTCGTTCTTTCTTGTGGTTATTTGTGAATGTCGAATTTGGTTTGAATTTCTTCTTGTAGTACTGCTTATGTCGTCTAAATATCGAATCTCGTTTGCTCGTACTTCTTTTCTTCTTTTGGCCATCTGTTGTGGAGTTCTTCTTTTGATGTGGATTCTTCCAATCGTACTGTTTTCTTTGTTCTTTATTTCTCTGAAGCTGTTTGCTGTTTTCGAACTTAATGCTGACCTGTCCAACTTCGTCATTTCCTACATTAACCGCTTGTGAAATTTCCTCAATACCCGTACCTTCTATTAAGCCATCATTTTTAACCCCTGATGCTTCTTTTTCCTCCCTATTTACCTCGTAAATTTCCGGAGCTTCTTCGGTAACGGCGTCATTAGGTCTCTCTTCACTGCTACGGTCTTCTTCTGAACTCACTTGTTGGGAATCATCCTCATTCTTGTCTAATTCAGCAATATTTTCTCTTTCTCTTTCTTTAATTTGTTCACAAAGACAGTACTTTTTCTTAGGCATCTTACATCCAAAACATCTTAATACTCCATCGTCCATCGGAATGCCATCTAAGTGGTTATAAATCATAAGAGCTGCCTCTTGGTCACCGGATATTTCCGCCATTCTTAACATATTAAAGAACCACGTAATTTCCTCCATCTCTTTTAATTCTTCCGGGTCTATTTCTTCATTATTCTTCTTATTTTGGCCTATTTCTGTTTGCTCGCATTTACAGCGTGTATCATCTTCAATGTCTTCTTCTTTTTGACTTTCGTAAACATTTGACTGCTGCCGCTGATACATATGCTGACGCTCACGCTGACAATGCCTGGCGTAATGGTTGCCATTGCAATTATAACACTGAACTTGATTTCTTCTATAATGAGTGTCGTCATCTTCTCTCTGGTAGTCGTAGTAATCGCCTCTCTGATCATTGTAGTTTTCTTCATCCTGGTAATTGTATTTTTCTTCCCTCTGATAATGGTTGTTTTCTTCCCTCTGATAATGGTAATTTTCTTCTCTCTGGTAATTGTAATTTTCTTTCCTCGGATAATTGTAATTTTCTTCCCTCGGATAATTGTAATTTTCTTCCCTCGGGTAATTGTAGTTTTCTTCTCTCTTGTGGTAGTAATTTTCTTCCCTCGGATAATTGTAATTTTCTTCCCTCTGGTAGTTGTAATTTTCTTGCCTTGGATGGTAGTAATTTTCTTCCCTCGGATAGTGATTCGGCCGTTGACGCTGATGTTGTTGCTGACACTGCCTGGCATAGTGGTTGCCATTGCAAATGTAACATTGTACAGAGCGTCTTCTCTCGTTGTAATTTGATCTTCTTTGGCCGTACATCTTTCTTGAGTCACTTATTTGCTTGTTGTCATTGAATCCATGAATTTCAATTTAACAAACATTTTGTTCGTGTAGTTTGGAAAAAAAAAATTCGCAAATCGCTGCCATCATTTGTATCAGATATAATACAACTGTTGTTATTGTTGAAATTCCTAATACTTGCTTTTCCGCGAGTGGACCAAAAACGATTGGCCACCCTGATCTGACAAAATATCCCTTTACCGCTGCCACCAATTTGTGACCCAGACCTTTATTTAAAGGAGAATTAACAAATAATTTATATGGGTTCTTGTCAGACCGGAGAAAGGACAAGTACTAGGGTTGTTGTAAATAAGTTTGTACTTACAATTTGGTTCAACAAATAACAAAGATTTATTCACACTTACTACATGGTTGATGTTGTCGAGTTCCTACTGAACTCTCGTATTGACTATCTGACTATCGACTATACTGAGTGAATAACTGACCTAACGCTACTATATATATAATTACAAAAGTACTAAGTCAGCAAATAGTTAGCTACTTACGTCAAACAATACTATTTAGAATACTTGACCTCATTACAACATACTCTACTTTACTTAATTATATTCACTAAGAATGTGCTGACTTTGACTTGTTACACAAGCAACAAAAATTTGTTGCTAACTGATGATCAACTTCAACGCCTTATTCAAGATGAAAATTTTGACGACTTTTTTGATGATGAAAACGGTGTAAGTGATATTGATTCGGATCATGTAAGCGTCGACAGTCAAGATACCAATTCAATAATTGAAACTACCGATAGCGATGAAGATGATAGTAATAGTAATATTACATTTGATGACGATATTTTCCAAGAAAGATCAGAAAATTGCTTGATGACAGTATTCAGCCCCAACAAGAAGAACCAGAAGCAACGACAAGTTCAAGAAACAGGTGTTACTTATTTGGGTTCAAGGTTTAAAAATCGACACTCTAAACAAATATGTTCTGAATGCAAAAAAAATATTTGTTCGGAACATATAAAAAAGTTATGCAATGAATGTTATAATTCATAGATTATTATGGATATTTTATGTTATTTCATAATATTCTTTGAGAGTTGTATTTTTGTTTGTAATTTTCCTATTACTATAGTAAAATAAAATATAAGAATACAAGTGTTTTTATTTTAAATATTAGTACAAATAAGTAGTTATCTGTGACAAACATTATTTGGAAATAGATTTGAAATTAGGGCACAAAAATCCGAAAAATATGTGTTGGCGTCTGATAGGCGCCATGCGAGTACTTATGTATACTGTATACAGAGTGGACGCGACTAGTTAAAGGTTAAATCCGTAGAACGCATGCTTCGCAAATGCAAGTTTTATATATGTTTCTGGAAAAATTTTAATTATTTAAATAGCACTGCATTTTACACTTTAACTGTACTATATAAATGGTTAAAATTAGTGAACAAAGTGAACAACTATATACTTTTCATCTGCAGAATTCACTTTTATTAACAGTTGGGTATATTTTTAAAATTCAAATTTATTTAGTGTGATTTTATGTTCCGTGCACATAAATGGCAAAGCTTTTTGAAGAACTTTTTAGAATGAAATTGAAATTAAGAAAGTTTCTTGAAAATTTTGTGGAAAGTAACTAACTTCAAGCTTATGGCACTCATTATATCAAAGAGTAACTGATTGATTTTGAAGGAAGTTTATGGACTTTTTCTTCTTTGTGAAAAATTTCTCAGAAAACTTTCTTAGTGTGCATGGGGCATTATGTCACGCTAGCTTCTAAAGAAAATTACATATCCTGATCTCTAGTAACGGTATTAGTTGAAAATTCCTTAACCGTGTCTATTCTACAACATTACAGATCAGCAATGTATCTTTATTGCCACTAGAAATGCCTTCTGTTATCTCCAAATTAACTTTAATCGCATGTGCAATTTACTAATCACTTCGCATTATCTCCAATATTGGGGTATTGGAGCACTAACTAACAACGGGGATAGTTTGATAAGCACTATCATCATTTCCAAGTAGGCATCTATACATAGTAATCGAGATAAGAGATGAGTAAACGATCGTACGTGCATGTGTGAATTATAATATTTGTTTACTGGTTTTAATAGTGGTTTAAGGAATTAAAATATGAAATATATAGAGCATATGTTTATTTTGAATTAGAATAAATTATACATACACGAAACTAAGTTTCAAGCAGGATACCACCTTTGATTGTGATTTTGGAGGCATTTTTCGTGTTTTTATTTATTTATTCTTTTATGCAAAGAATGCGCAGAAACTAAATCAGTTTTAGCAATTTATTTGTACAACAATCTATAACTAATTTTTTTTTAAATGAACTATTAAAAATAGCCTCTTCTAGGCGGCACTAAAGTGTACCCCTTTTGAGTTACACCATCAGACTGCGTGTCAAATCCCACCTTCTCCGTGGCTCCTAGAACAAAAACCAAAGAATGTGTCAATTAGCAACAATATGTTCTAGTACATAGAGATTTTACGAAATTTCGATTTTTAAGAAAATGGCGGTCATTAAAAAAATAATTTTTTTTTTAGGGTAACTCCTTTTACAAAACTGAGCAACAAGAAAAATAATAATAATAATAATGCAAAAGCTGTAGCGTTTATTATTTGACTATACGATGGGAAAGACATGTGCAAAGTTTCAATTGAATCCGGAGAAAATTGTAAGAGTAATATGCCGCGCAGATTTGAAAAATATAGTTTCAAGAAAAACGTGTTTAAGTGTCATATGGGTATAACTAGTATATATATAGATAGTAAATATGTATAGTATAGATATAACTAGTAAATATTTTTAACTAATATTTATAATAAATGAATTTCGATTCTATACACATCAAATAGTATTTTACGACAAAAAAAAATCGATTTTTTGAAAGTGCAAATGTTATATCCTGCCTTAAAAAAATGAATATAGGGTCATTCCACATGAATTCAGATTTTAAAAATTCCGACCCTCTCCGATTTGTCTGCAGATGCATGTATTTATTCAGTTTCATCTAAAACTAAGTAGCAAGTTCCTTATTTGGCTCATTTCATCGTGTTTTAATTTTTATTCCATATATTCATATATGGCCATTTTTGCCCTCACGCACAGACTACTGGAAAAAAAATTGTGCATTAATTAAACAATCATTCCAATTAATACAAGTGTATGATCTGAAAGAGCCGACTTTATGTTATTCAGTTCAGTCAACGAGAGCGATTTTTAGCGTAACTGTGGGGAATTATGTGACGAAACGTAAAAATCGATTTCTCAAATATCCCATCTCAGATTTTGCTGATATTTTGCAAAATTGTAGACGAAGAATCATGTTTTATTATATGCTTTAAATTTGATGTAAGACTTCTTCCGGTTTTGAAAGAGCAAAAATATAATAAAATTTCAAATTGTTCATTCTTGTTGAAATTGACGTAAATTAATATTAATACTTTTTTTCTTTAATTTTAACCATTACGAGCCCAGTCACGCATCAGTTGGCCTGAATTTATTTTTTCCGTTAAAAATTTAAATATTACTAAAAACCTGGATAACTTACATTTACTAAAGTCTACAATTAATTTTCAACATTTTAAATTAAATTTAACATTAAATATACCTTAAACACAAAATGTATAGCAGTATAACTCTCATTTTTTTTTCTTCACATAAACTAAATCAACACACAAATGAACTATCATGATTATTATCTTGTGGGCAGTTTGGCGGATGATATTAAAGTTAATTATTATTTAAAACAAACTTTATTATTATTCAGTTTTTTAATGAAACAAAAATTTCTTAGTTAAAACAGAAATGTTTACTTCCTCTTTCAATGGCTGTCATTTTTAGATGTATGTGTGTATTAACAACATACTAGTATATGTCTCAGTAAAATTGTATTTCATTTTCTTGCATACTACACGAGAGATAAAACAGTAAAATATAATATCAAACGAAAATATAAAATTGGGCCAACTGAAATGGGGCCGGGCTCGTATATATTACCTGGAAACTATTTAAACTCAAGCACCACGGAAACAAGAAAAAATGTGAAACATTTTTATTAAAATTTTGTTTTGTAAAATTTAAATAATTTGCACCGTTTTAATTGCTGAATTGCTTGTTCTAAAAACTAAATATAATTAACTTTTAAAAATAAATTATTGACATTTAATGTTTTCAGTATACCTCTCAGTAATATATTGCTTATGCCCCTATCTTTCTCTTGAATTAGCAGCGTGCTTGCAATGCTAGGTGGAAATATCAATTTATCTTACACTGTGGTATTACTTTTTTATGCGCATATTCGTAATGCTAAGATCGTATTTATTTGGGATTTTTAAAGTAACCAGGTATGTGACTTTTGTTTAATTGGCACGCTTTAAGTAACCCAGAACTGATCTTGAACTGACCCTACTGCCCCAGCTATTTTAGTGGTTTGGCAAGTCGAACCCGTTTGCTATCCCTTTCTAATCAACTTGTGTTCCTTGTTATCCGGGGCGGCATCGCGATTTGTATAGTATAAAGAGGATAGAGCTATTTTTATTAAAAACGTAAGTAATTTTATAATAATGTTCTGAAAAAATATATAAAACTATTATTTATGCAGGTGATGGAAGAGAAATATGCAGTACGTGTTTCTTGCTATATAGTAGTCACAGAGGATAATATTATGACAGATAATTGAAATAAATTATTATGATACTGCTAATGACAAAATTGCTTTTTGACTACATATAAAAAATATAAAGATGACTTAAAACATCCAATTAAAAGCGTAATTACACACAAACAAAACTAAAGAGATGTCGCTTCGAACATACATTCAGATTTAAAATTTGCCGCTAATGTTTATAACTGACACTTGAAATACATCATTTATTTGGAAGTAACACGAGTTAGTTCTAGATCAATTTAGGGTTGAATCCAAAGTTCCCAAACAAATACGGCCTAAATACCATTGGTTAACGATACATGAGATTAAAAGATAGAGCGAGTGAGTTCAAATTTAAATTTGCAAAGATTGAAAGCTGTAATTAATAAGCTTTGTTTGATTTTACTCGTATATTATAATTTCTAAATAAAATAATAAAAATTGAGTGACAATTGTAAGTAATAATGGAATACTTCGCAAATTTACAATGAAATGCTTTGAACAATTACTCAGATTTTAATTAGGTTTGGGTTATTAATGAAAGGAAAGAAAAAAAAAGAAAATTGTTTCATTATACAATAAATAAATAGATAAATAATTTATTTATCATGAGAAATTTAACAGCAGCGATTGTAAAAAAAATACAATGTTTATTGATTTTTAAATAAATAAACAAATCTGTAACATTTATTTCACATATAATCATCTTATTGCGACAAAAGTTTTGTTTCATGATGAAATTTAATTTTAAAAAACGTAGATATATTGATTTTTTTTATAGTTGTGAGTTGTAATATACATTCTGCTCCTTCAAATGAGATGTATGGCCATCCTAGTCAACTTAAAATCTGAGTAAGTATTCAAAGTATTCTATTGTAAATTAGCGAATAATTTCATTATTACTTAAAATTGTTACACAATGTTTATTATTTTACTTAAAAATTTTAATATGAATTGAAACAAAGTGTATTAATTTGAAAAACTGGCAATTTTTAAAAATTTTAATTTGTACATGCTCGCGTTTTATTTCAATTCGATGTAGCGTTAGACAATGGTATTTAGTATTATGGACATAAGAATGGAATACCATATGTAAGATAGAATGATTTTTCCATCTAGGTTTTCAGGCACAGCTAAATAACAGCGATATATTTACTAATCTATATTTGGTGAACAGACAGTGGAAGATAATTGGAGTTGCATGCGTAGATTGAATGTGCAAATATAAAAAGAAGATTTGTACGAACGAAATTACAAAATTAGCAAATATACAAAATAAGTAAAATGACGATGCTAATGGCTAAAATTAAACAAAATACAATGTATTCATGTTAATTTACGTCATTTTCAACTACAATGAACAATTATTATATTTATACTTCTTTTAAAACCGGTAAAAATCATCCTTCAATTTTAAAGCAAAATATTTTTCTTAAATAAGAAAACCATACCGTGGATTTTTGATATATTAAAACTTGATTCTGCCACTACAATTCTGCAAAATTACAGCGAAATCTGAGATGATGTATTTGAGAAATCGATTTTTCAAAAAGAAAAGGGATTTTTTATATTTTCTCACATAATTTCCCTAAAAATCGCTCCCGTTATCTGAACTGAATAGGTTAAAGTTAACTCTTGCAGAATATCACACATTTGTTTTAATTGGAATGACTGTAGAATTAATATAGAATTATTTTCGAGTACTCTGTGTAGTAGGGCAATCATAGCCATATATGAATATGTAGAATTAAAATGAAAGCATGTGAGAATGAGCCAAATAAGGAATTTCCTACTTATTTTTAGATAAAAATTAATAAGTATATACATTTTCAGATAAATCAGAGAAGGTTGGTATATTTTTGGCTGATTTCACATGGACTTACCATATATTATTACGTATTTTACCCATTACTGGGTGCTGTACTATGACATTTCAGATTTCAGTAAGTGATACGCGAGAAGTGCGGTTATCTGGTGTTAAATCACGGCCCTCAAAGATGTTACTAGAAGTAGAATCGTAGGAGTAAGTTTAATGAGATGAATTTCAGTTTGTAAACTGTGGCAATTAAACTCGGGTTCTCAACTCCACAGACCCACGTGTTGTCACAGAGCAACAGTTTCTCCTAAATAAATAATAACATATTTTTTTCAGAGCCTATGGGACACATAATTCTACAGACGTTAATTTTTTCCGGTGTCTACTGTTCCTGTATACATACTGTTCAGTGTTGTCATGAGCTAAAATAATTATGTACTAAATTTTTGAAGAAAATTGTACTAGAATTGAACAAAAAGTACCTACTAACTTTTCATATTTTTATTAACATATATGTATACTGGATGGTGAATAAAGTTATGCCATAAAGGAAATATAATGCTGTGTTTTTTAATATAGCGATATGTTGTTCTCTATCAGGCAGATTCATAAAGCGGATTAGCGCACTATTATTTATTTCGTTTTAAACTCTCTTTTCAATGTATGAAACAAGTTTATTTTAACCTGAGTTAAAAAGAAAGTTAATTAGCATTAAATTTAGTTCATTTCTTTAACCTGTTTTAATTTGAAACAGTTATAGATAATGTTAAAAACGGTGTTAGCGCTAATCCGATTTATGAATCTGCCTGTATGATTTTAGAGCAAAATTCTTTAAATAAATCTTGTAGATAATTGAATTCTGCATATATTCATGTTTTATTTGATACCTTTTGTAACATTTAAAATCAACTTAAAAATTTTGTAAAAGTTATTATTTGTAGTGCTAGCCATGAAATTTAAACAAAATTACAAAGAAATCTAAAACATTAAACAATAGTTTGACAGTTTCCATAAGCAATATTATTACCATTAGCTGTCAAACTATTGAATATTGTTTTGCATTTATTTGTACTTTTGTTTCAATTTCACGGCACTTTTATAGAATTTTAAACTTATTTTTTATCTGTTAAAAATGAATAAAATCAAATGTAATTAGAGATTTCGACACAGGATTCAATTATCTACAATAATTTGCATGAAGCATTTTGTTCTAAAATAAATAGTTAACGACATATCTTGATATGAAAAAGTACATATTGTATTTTATATATTGCATAAATTAATGTACAATAATAATACATAATGGTTAGCACAGTGGTATGAAGTCGGCCTGTGGATCCTGAGGTCCCTGGTTCGATTCCCACAGGCTACAAATTTTCATAATTTGCAAAAGCTATCCCTGTGGCTCCTCCACCACTAACATGTTTGGGGGCCGTGATTTGACGACTGGTAACCGCACTTCACGCGCAAAAATATATCACTTACCGAGATCTGCTTTAGCAGAGTGCCACACCCAGCAATGGGTAGAAGGCGTGATGATATATTTATTTTATTTATTTATAATACATAGAGTAGTGAAAAACAATTAAATCAATTTTCCCGAATATAATTTCCTCAATGACAATGACTTATATGTAAAAGTTAAATATAAGATAAACATGTTTATTCTTTTGTAGGTGCCTTTTTGTATTGGTTTTTCATAGTAAATATACTAATCTTCGTGACCAAACAAATAATTTGTTTTATTCGACATCAACTCAGACCACTTTCAAACCTCATTATATATTTCGCGAACGCAGATTACAAGAATATATTTTCACGAATGGGAAATATCCGGAATAATAATTTTCTTAATGACCAGTTTTCAGCATGCTAATTTCCAGAATGTAATTTTTCGAATAAAAATTCCCAAAATAACCTTTTTCCCGAATAACTAAAATGCAAATTTACTAAAATATCAGTTAACATAATAACAATTGTCCCGCATTTTAATTACACGTATACAATTTCCCTAATATCAATTTAAAGAATAATAATTAAACCAAATAAAAATTAGAACGCATGCTAGTTTTAAGTATGTAAATTTAACAAACGACTATGTTAATAAATAAAAACACAAATTGAAACAAAAACTATTTCACTATAACCAAACAATAAAAAATCAATTAATTATGTTTATGTTTAACTAATCATTGATGGTTATAAGCGTGTTTCTTTGGGCTGCTATTCGTAATCCTAGTGATCAAAGTTGACATGATCAAGAATAATCATGTTTTCTCGTTCTTTATTAGTTATCCTTACTCCTTCATTTTGTGATCATGAAACGACAATCTCTCTTTACTTTTTCTATTATTCATGTTGATTGGTTCGTAGCAAAGATTTAAAAATTGGGTCTGCAAATAAATACGAGTGCTCCATTTGTGGTATTAAAGGTCAAATATACGAGGTGTGGCTATTAAATAACGAGATTGATGCTGCTGCAGACGAAGTACGCATGCGCAAAACACCAGCGACCATCAGCTTTTTAGCGTGAATCTTTCTCTTTCGAATGCAGTACCTATCGATTCTATAAACAAATCCGTATAGCTGTAGCAGTCGTTCTAATTAGAGTTGTTTTTTTGTTTCGCCGAAAAAATGTTAAGTGCATCATTAGAGCAACGAATTGTTGTGAAGTTTCACATGAAACTTGGCAAAACTGCTACTGAAACTTATAATTTATTGAAAAAAGTACCCAAATTGTGGAAGGACAAGTCATGGTTTCTAGATCAAAACAATGCGCTGGCTCATTCCGCAATGTGTGTCAAGAGATTTCTAGCCAAGTACAGCATACCAGTGTTGGACCATCCGCCTTATTCGCCAGATCTTGCACCGTGCGACTTATATCTGTTTCCTAAGGTGAAATTTGCCTTAATAGCAACAAGATTTGAGCTTTGAAAGAGATATCGGCACGCGTTCTGAAGGAGATGACAGAAGAAGACTTCCAGCACTGTTTCTAACAATAGAAGATTCGCGCGGAGCATAGAGGAGGGGTGTATATTGAAAGTGATAATAAGTAAATAGGTATGGAATCAAAATAAAATGTTAAAACAGCACCAGTCTCGTTATTTAATAGCCACACCTTGTAAGTAAATTAAAAGAATTAATAAATTAAATTTATTCTGGAAGTAAAGTTATTTCATCCCTTAATCCTAGGAGCTTGCAGTTCTTTGCCAATTACCTACATAATCGAATTCAAAAGGTATGTCACAATAACAATATATCTAGCGAATTAGTACTGTCAAATGGTGTTCCGCAGGGCTCTATTTGTGGTCCCCTACTATTTTCTATATATATATTTTCGATCTGTGGAAATATGTTAAATTTTGTAATATCCACATTTACGCGGATGACACACAACTATATATTCCTTTTGATTATAATGATGTCAATAATGCCACAGCTAGGGTAAATGATGACCTGGGTGCTATTTCTGAATATGCTCAAAATAACTGTCTTATTTTAAATGAAAAAAAGACCAATGTCATGCTTTTTGGAAATAATAAACAACGTGACTGTCTTGTATCAAGTGATCATATAAAAATTATGTTGAATAACATAAAACTTCCAATTTCTGAGAGTTGCAAAAATTTGGGTTTAATCCTTGATACACAATTACGTTTCACTGAGCATGTAACTCTTTTAATTAAAAAAGCATATTTGGCTCTAAAAAATTTATTTATGAATAGATTTATTCTTTCGAAAAAAAACAAATCAATCTTGGCAGAGAGTCTTGTACTTTCTCTATTTAACTATTGTGACTCTGTTTATGGCCCGTTTTTGAAACTTCGGGATAGTTCAAGAATACAGAAAGTGCAAAACTCCTGTGTGAGATTTGTGTTGGGGTTAAATAGACGTGAGCATATATCAGAACACATGAGTGAGTTAGGTTGGCTAAATATGAAAAACCGCAGATTACATCACTATGCATGTTTAATACATCGCATATTACAGAACAGAACTCCCCCGTATCTTTTTAGTAAAATCTGTTTCCGTGCTCATTTACGTGAACGTGATCTTAGAGATACATTGTTACTACATATTCCCAGACATAGAACAGCATTTTTCCAAAGTTGCTTTAGTTTTCAGTGTGCCTCAATTTTTAATAATTTGATACCAAATATTTTGAAAAGTGAAACTCCGAAAAAATTCGCCATTTTGTATAAAAGACATTTATTCTGTAATAATCAATAAATTTCATCTTTAATTTCATCTTTATAACATATACTTGTATTATTGTTAATATTATTTTTATTTTTTAATCATGCTAATTTTAAAATAAACTTGTTATAGTTTTTTCTTTTAATGTTGATTATTGTAATTATTTCGCTATCGTGTATATTTTTTTTGATAATTCAGTTTTCCTTTCTTTTCTGTTTTTTTTTTTCTATATTTCATTCATTTGTATTTTGTATTTATTTTTGTAAAATGGTTAAGTGTAAGAACAGCTTTAGCTGAACTTTGCCGAATAAAAATCTTTATTATTATTATTAGTATAATACTAGGGATTAAATAAATATATACATCATACTCATCACAAAGAACATTTTTTCTATTTCTGCACGATCACGATCCATTTTTAAATGGTATACAAGAAATTTTAAAATAGGATATTTTGTGTATTTGGTAATTGTAGTTATTTTAACGATCATACTGGTTGGATTTTAATCATTATTCATGTTTGATGTTTTATTTGGTATCATATTTAAACATGATTCAAGGCAATAACGATTAAAGAAATCATGATTTTGAAAATCACAATTACAGTCCAAAGAAAAACACGTCATGTATAACAAAATTTCACAAGGGCAATCTGTATGGGATTGCAAAAAATTACGCCGAAAAGAGTGTACTGCGCGCTCCATAACTGAGGATGTTCCTTCGGAGAACGAGTCTCCCCAATATCACCCTCTCACCCTAATTAAGAGGAATGCAAGGTCGCGAATAATTTTAATATGTAAAAACTTCAATTTATTGTTAATTATATTACTACTTCTATAACACATAAGCATATATTGTTGAAATAAATGAAAAGCTGAAGGAAACACTGAACAAAACCCTGCTCAAATTTTGCAAACGGAAATGCCGAGTCCTAGTACTGGTCTGTTTAGTCAGCTACCCAAAGAGAGAATTTAAAGCGTGCGAAGCGCATGCGCCGCCGTCATAATCTCCCATTGAACCCTAATTAAAATGAAATTTTAAGACTTTATTATACATGTTTTAAGACATATAAAAATATTTTTGATTTAAATTTACAATACAAAATGGCGTCCTGGCACTAGATAAATTGAACAAATGTTTTTTTTAAGAGGCAATCGGTTTGCTCTGTATGTGCACCACTTAAAAAAAATAATTTTTTCTTTAATCTACATTAGTTTTTCTTTGGAAGTACCCAAGATTATATATTTTTTTTAAATTCACAAATTGGCATCAATTTTAATTTTTTGGCAAAAATACTGACTTAAATTGTTTATTGCAAATGTAATTTTTTATCATTCTTAAAAATCATGTGTACTTTTAAAGATACTCTAGCTAAGAAGCTACAGTTCAAAATATCAAGAAAATTCGATAAAAATTGAGCGAACGACGCTACACGCCAATTTGAAAAATATAGTTTCGAGAGAAACGCGTTACTATAAGATATTTTCAAAATATAGGCATGCTGCGTTTTTACCTTTACTCTACTATCCCAGCATCATACTGCCCTTCCAAGCATGCATTTCGCTCTTCAGCCGCTTTTCTAAGCGACGTAAGGTTTTCCCGAGAGCTTTTCTGATGATTCGATGTTGAGCGGCCTTTTTAAACGTTTCAGAGCGTTTAAAGGCGTTTAAAAAATAAGCTATAAAACTTGTTTTCCATAGCTTGTCTTCCAAAATAGTTTTTGAATATCATTTTCAAATAGTTTATGCATCATTTAAGGCAATAAAAAAAATGGAAAACAAATTTTCTGGGTAGTATAACCCCTTAAAACAACTACAAACGTTAAGGATAATTTTACTGAAATAGAAGTTGCCTCTAGTTTACGCATTACTAACAACAAAAGAAACCAAGCAAAACGCTACAGTTCTCCAAGCTATAGGCGTTACTGCTATGAATTGCCCCTCTCGTCGCATTATGGTTTATTTTTAGATGGTGACTATTAATGCATGCAAGTAGCTTCTATTATCTCGGGCAATTCATCAGCCGCAAACTACAAACTAAAGGATTGCAAGAAAAATATAACGATCCAAATAACAGGTTGTTTCAGATTAATACTCGAATGCTTCTAACGTTCGCGTATATTCCACCAAAAGATGTGAATGTAACACTTGTTCTTCTTGAAGAGCAGGCTACAGAATAACTTGTTCCATTATTGAATTATTTCGCGGAGTTTTACGTCATTGGTAAACAGCCTGAAGAGCGCATAAGAGATATTGCGCCTCGTTACCCTGTACGAATAATAATGTGGAATCAACACACTCAGTTACTCTTATAGGATCGCGAAAAACAAACAACATTAGTGAAGGTTAGCACAATCGCTTCCATCTTGTCGTCTGAAAGCATCATCCAGATTAGTACGAGGTCTGGCTATTAAATAACGAGATTCCGCGCGCAGAAGGCGTCCTAGAAGGGTAGAGGAGGAAAGGAATGCAGCGTTGGATAGCTGGAAGCGTCTACTATTCCGGTACGAAAACACTTGTCGCTATAGTAGTATTTTTTCTATAGAGGTTAGAAATGAACGTGTTTTTTCCTCGTGCCAATAACAATGTGTGACGAAAAACACGAACAACGGATCAATGTGAAATTTGTCGTTAAATTAAAAAAAAATTCCGATTGAGTGCTATAAGTTGTTGAAAGAGGCCTATGGTGTGAATTCTCTATCTCGTGCGCGTGTTTTCCAATGGTATAAACGGTTTTTTCAAGGCCGAGAAAGCACTGAAGATGACCTACATCCAAGTCGACCTGTCTCTTTGAACTTCGCAAACAGTGACCAAAATCAATGAAATTGTGCGCGGAGATCGTCGTATGAGCATTCGGATGATTGCTGAGACTGTAAACGCTGATAAAGAAACTGTCAGAAAAATTTTACATAACGAATTCAACAGGTAGAAAGTCTGTGCGGAGTTGGTTCCAAAAAATTTGACCCCTGACCAAAAGCTTGCCCGTCAACAGATCTGCTCAGATTTTCTTGAGAGGTTAGATGAAGAGCCTGAATTGATGGAAAACATCATCACTTGCGATGAAACCTGGATATTCCAATACGATGTTGAAACTAAGCGACAATCCATGCACTGGAAAACTCCTGCATCGCCGAGAATAAAAAAAAGCAAGGATGTCGAAATAAAAATTTAAAGCTATGCTAATCGTTTTTTTCGACATCAACAGCATCGTGATGACTGAATGGGTTCCAGAGGGTCAAACTCTAAACCAAACTTACTATTTGAAAGTTTTGGCAACACTGCGAGAAGAAGTTCGTAAGAAACGGCTGGAGTTGTGGAAAAACAAGTCGTGAATTTTGCACCAGGACAACGCACATGCCCATAACGCGCTGTCTGTGATGCGTTATTTAGCTGCTAGAGGCACTCCAGTGCTTGAACACGCGCCGTACTCGACTGATTTAGCCCCCTGTGACTTTTTTCTGTTTCCAAAGATCAAGTCTGTCTGAAGAGGAAACCGGTTCGAGTCGATAGAAGAGGTGAAGCGAAAATCGACGGAGCTCCTAAATGCTCTTACAAAAGAAGACTTCCAGCATTGCTTTGACCAATGGAAAAAAGGAATGGAACAGTGTGTGGCGCGGGGAGGGAGTACATTGAAGAGGAGCATTCGATTATAAAATGATTTTTTAAATAAAACTCTTTTTCATAAGCAGTCTCGTTATTCAATAGCCAGACCTCGTATTCATCGCTTTTTGAATTTCAAAAGGAGCAAATTGACACAGAAATTATTGCAACTAATGTTAGTTTGTTGTGCAAAGTTAAAGCAGCACAAAAAAACTGTCGCTTTGAAAAAAAAATAGAGAAAATATGTACAGAATACGGAACATATCAAGAGGATGGCATAATGTATAATTAAAAAAAAAATTAATAAATTTTGTAATATTAATGAATAAAAAAGTGTAGTTATTGGTTTCTTTAAAACAGGATTTTAAAATTAGTATTTTTTTTTTAGAATATATGACATAATTTAAAAATGGTAATTCGAAAAAACTATTATTCCGGAAATAGACAATAAGGAAAAATGCATTCACAAGATTAATGCATACCAGGTGTGACATGAAAACTTGGCAATAGGCGTTTAACATGGAAAATCAGTTTTTCCTTGCACAAAAGTTCGTTTTAGACAAAAGTGCTTCAAGTATAATTTTATTTTGCATGTTTTGTAGCTGAAATAATTGTATCTATAATTTTATAAGAATTAATTTTTATAGTGATAGCCATGGAATTGAAACAAAATAACAAACCAATATATAATATTTTATTAAATTTTGCCTTATAAATTGAGTTTTAATTATTTGGATACAGACCATTGAAGTTGTTGTTTTATAAACAATCATTAAATAACGTCATTTCGCTGGCAATGAAAAAAAATTATTTCACTAACGGTTTAAAAATATAAAATATATGTCAATCAGAATAAATTAAAAGTTTATTAAAAAAATATATATATATATATATATATATATATATATATATATATATATATATATATATGTATACATTATTGGTATTGAAAAGTTAAAAAACAAATTGAACTAAGCATTTCATTTTCTTATTTAAATTGAAAGTTGAAATTTATTAATTTGTTGTTCACGACTTTATCTAAATGAACTGCATCCTCAGTTAGGACGACAGAGCGATTTCTTTGTTATTACGTAACTATTATTGCCTTGGTTACAAATAGAAAGTAGACAAATACAGACAAGTGGGTTTCTGTAAGCAAGGAAACACTAGTGCCGAAAGTAATTTATACTTTACGCAATTGTCAAAAGAAAATATAAGTGAGAGCGATTTAAATTTCGCACCAAGCACGGAATTTCATATTTTAGGCACATACGCTTATGGAAGAAGAAGAAATATGC
Source organism: Pterostichus madidus (assembly GCA_911728475.2). Lineage (NCBI taxonomy): Eukaryota > Metazoa > Arthropoda > Insecta > Coleoptera > Carabidae > Pterostichus > Pterostichus madidus. Next base: position 22,458,117 of record OU452316.1, on the reverse strand, counting down.
ATTGATACAAGTATATCTTGACGTTTATAAACATAACCTTAAACTGCAGTATATCTAATCGGTACACATCACATTGAGTAGACAAGAACTCAAGTATATCATTATTAAATATGATAATTAATAAATGTAACCGAACAAAGTAAAATATATCGATAAATTGTTTAATTTAAAGACTAAATGAAATTTATAATATTGATTGTTTGTGTATATTAATAACATGTTGTTGACATAATTTGAAGTGGAAACATTTCTTCCGTGACTGCTCATATTATGAACAGTAATATTACTGACAACAATTTCGGAGGTTTTAGAAGTACCAGCAACAGGTTGATTGTTATTGTCAAGATTAGATCCAACAATTACCTTTGGAGGTGTTGCTTATAACACGTGCCAAAAAAGGTAACGTGCTCGTTCAGATTTCTGCACTCGGCAAGCCTGGTGCACTTGCACGGAACAAACCTTTTTCGGTACTTGTTATAAAAATAACTATAATGTACAGAATTCAAAACTGTCATTCTCTATTGGCGTTCCAATGTTTTTCCCTGTAAACAATTCAGCCCATGGCAACGCATCAGACAACCTCACACTCAGCGACTAGATAGCAGTAAGCGATTATTGACATTTCAAGCTTCTGTCTTAATTTATAAAAATCTTACAAAATAAGAAAAATAGGAAAACAAAATTTCCATCACTTGTCACAAATTCCAAATTTTTTTACAGCACGTTTGAATCAACTTATCAGGTCATCATCAAACGGCTGGTCAGTTCAGCTTTAACCATAGACGCGTTTCGTCCTTTAGGGACTCATCAGTATGGTGTGATCAACTATCCAACTAGACCAACTAGGAACTAGTGAACTGTGATATTTTTACAAGCTGAACTGACTGATGTTAAAGTAACTACGTCGGTAGACAAGACATGAGAGCTAAGGAGCAACCCGTGGTGCCATCTACCGACAGAATCGCAAACTATCTATGGTTAAAGCTGAACTGACCAGCCGTTTGATGATGACCTGATAAGTAGATTCAAACGTGCTGTAAAAAATTTTGGAATTTGTGACAAGTGATGGAAATTTTGTTTTCGTATTTTTCTTATTTATTAAGACACAGTTCCACATCGTAATTGACTTTTTGTCTTTATTTTATTTAAATTGCTGTCATGCAGTTTGCGATTCTGTCGGTAGATGGCACCACGGGTTGCTCCTTAGCTCTCATGTCTTGTCTACCGACGTAGTTACTTTAACATCAGTCAGTTCAGCTTGTAAAAATATCACAGTTCACTAGTCCCTAGTTGGTCTAGTTGGATAGTTGATCACACCATACCGATGAGTCCCTAAAGGACGAAACGCGTCTATGGTTAAAGCTGAACTGACCAGCCGTTTGATGATGACCTGATAAGTTGATTCAAACGTGCTGTAAAAAAATTTGGAATTTGTGACAAGTGATGGAAATTTTGTTTTCCTATTTTTCTTATTTATTAAGACACAGTTCCACATCGTAATTGACTTTTTGTCTTTATTTTATTAAAAATCTTACACTCAAATTGAAGAAGTTTATTAGGGCAAAATTGAATAAACAGTTGTATTACACTCGATGTTTAAATGTAGTAAATAGTTAACTGTTTTCAATAGTGTTATGTTGACAATAATTATTATTGTCACTTAAATAAATCACAAATTCACTTAAAATTCAACTTTTATAAAAGATAAAACATTTTAGATTTGATAAAATCAGTAGATTTAGCTGTAGGCACATGATGAAACATTATAAGAATCGTGAGAAGAAGCTCTTGATATAAGTTTAACAAATTTATTAAATAAATTTGTGAGACTTGCGCAAATGTTTATTCTCTCGATCATTATACATTTGTTAGTCATTTTGTTCCAATTCGACGGCTATCAAGCAATTCTTGTAAAATTTTAATTCTGATTACTTCAATTACGAAACGTGGAAAATAAAATGTGATCCCTGACAGAATTTAATTGTTTACAATTTGTATTTGAAGCATTGTTGTCTAAACTTTTAAGCAAGAAAAATCTGGTTTTTCATGTTAAACGCCTATGACCAGGTTTTCATGTCACCTCCTGTAGAATAATAATATTCGGAAATTGGTATATATTGCTTAATTTATTATTAAAAAAAAAATCAGTGTTTTAAAGCATCGTATACGCAAACGACGAGTAAGTAATAATATTTTATTGTATTTTATGGAGACCAGAAAGTTAGTTCGAAACTATTATTATTAACTAACTGAGTTAGTTTTTAGAGTGTAATATGAGCTCGTTGAGTGTAGGAGCGAATAAGATAAAATCTGATAATAATAATTAATTGATGCGAATGTTACTTACTTGTTCTGTGAATTCCTTTCTTGTTGTGAACTACTTTTATGGACTGGCAAATTGTTGCCAGTTAGAACACATATCACATATTTAGAACTGATGAAAACAGTTTATAGAAAGGATTACTGAAACGAACTTTGATATTTAGACGTATAAGATATTATAAAATGACTAAGGATAAAATATCAAAATACTTGAACAAACTAATATGTGTGAAAATAGTTTTCATTATAAATATTAACTATAAATAAAACTTATGTCAATTCGCGCCATCGCGTCTTGTAAAGATGTCCACACATCTTTACGCGTAGAGTCGTTGTTCTTGACTAACTTGGTTACCCCAAACACTTGACATCCTCTGGGTAAAACTACCCACATCTGGAATCCATTTCCACAGTTGTCTCAAGTGCCTGGGCTGTGTAGTCTGACACAAAGGCACTGCCGAACTTGCGAACACGGAAAGTTGGTGGAATTCTAAGAAAATTAATTAATTTTATAAATTAATGTCCTATATTTGAAAACCTAAAGTTTTTACATTCACACGAAAGGCCATGTGGCCACGAATGTCAAATTATACGAAGCCAAGCTTTTATCTGAAGCAACATACAATAATGAGATAGCTCATATTGTTACATTATCCCCACGTTAAAACATAAATATATCGGTGACCTCGATGTATTTATTTTACCTGTAACTGGGTGAACTATTTCATTCCTGAAATGCTGTAATACTGAATCTAAACTGAATTTAAACCAAATTATCAAATCTACACTTTTCCAACTGGGTATTCTCTAAAATACGCAGCAGAAATTAAACAATTTGACAGAACTAAAACATTCCAAAATATTAAGTGGTTATCGTACAGATAACTAAACATATTTCTCAAAATGATCAAGTACATCGAAAGATATAAATAAACAAAATACAAGTACCTAGCTTGCTGCTGAAATCTATAAACGATACTAAACCATACTAAAACAATTGCTAAACTAGCAAACACAAATAATAAATAATAAAACCAATTGCTTAAATAGCAAATACAAAATAAATCACTAAATCAGTTTTTAAACTAGCAATCACAAATAAAAAATTTCACTGAACACTAAAATTAAATACATGTAATTACACAAAATTCATGCAGCTGGTACAAATTCAGTGACTAAAAATGGACATATGTTCCTGAAACAATGGAATTCTCTAATTCCAACATATGAAATTTGTACCACAACTAAATCAAAGAATTACTGTTTGTAATACACATAATAACATAATTAAACTAAACTAAATCTAACATGCACTTAAACACTATTGTTCCGAAAAAACAAACATTGTCAATGGTCACTGGGTCATGTCCGGGATTGTAGAGTTGCAAAGGATACGCGGGGAATGCACTACACTTTCACTACCACTGCGCACCCTTGTACAAAAATTCACTGAGGGGCAAGGAGGTGGTTCTTCCTTGAACTGGGGTTGTTGACACTGGCCGAAGATCAGCTGATGACCGAACCAAATGTCCAACTGTAGATGCGGTCGTTGTAATTACGGGGGTCTGTTTTCTTCAAGTAGTGCCTAACTTTGCAATATATTGTCGACGATTTACATGGACAGAGCACTTACTACGATGGACTTAAAGCTGCTAATTATCTTACATTTATTGAGAAAATAACTTGATCTCATGGGCGCACAAAATGAATTGGACTTGCTCCAATACAATGATCTCAACTTATCAAAAATTCTCGATCGCTCAATACTTATGTGTTCTACGCATAGGACACACAGATCAACACTGGAAACAAGTACACTACAAGGAACTTGTTCCATGCCCATGTCAAGATTATTTTCTCCTGAAAGCTTGCCACCTTTTCCTGGTTCAGAACTTATTTCATCCCTGCCCATTTTGTTTTCTTCAATATAAACTACATCGCAAGTCAACGCACTTACCTCTTCATTCTCTTCTTTCTCGACATCAGCTACCTCTGATACAGTCACGATTTCAATATTGTCTTCCTTTGGACGTGGGATGTCCACTAAAAAACATTCTTAAATAAAATAAAATAAATATATCATCACGCCTTCTACCCATTACTGGGTGTGGCACTCTGCTAAAGCAGATCTCGGTAAGTGATATATTTTGCGCGTGAAGTGCGGTTACCAGTCGTCAAATCACGGCCTCCAAACATGTTAGTGGTGGAGGAGCCACAGGGATAGCTTTTTCAAATTATGAAAATTTGTCGCCTGTGGGAATCGAACTAGGGACCTCAGGATCCACATTCCGACTTCATACCACTGTGCTAGCCATCCCATAAAAAACATTCTTGAGCCTGCAATAACGATGCAAACTCAGCCGCAGTAATTTTTGCAACTTTCAAAGGCTGGCTCTCAGACTGAAGAACGGAAGGCAACATATTCGGTAAACGTGCATAAACTAACGGCTGTATACAGGTAGCTGGCATGTATGTCGGCTGCTGAGGTGGCACGAGGTACGTCATTGGCACGCTATACTGCATGGCCATCGATGGATACGGTGATGAAATCGTAATCCACGGCGCTGTCAGCTGTTGCGGTGGCACGTGATACGGCATTGGCACAGGTAGCGAAGGCGGCAAGCCATATTACACTGCTGGTGGATACGATGCTGGAATCGTACTCCACGGCGATGTCACAGGATACCTGGAGCCAGGTACTCCTAGTGGATATCCAGGTTGCGGCTCGTACGTCGGCGGAACGTACGGATACATTTTTATTTTATTTATAAACTCGGGTTCACAGATTTTCCTGTAACTTTTCTGTTCCCGCACATTTTAAACATAAATTGAACCAAATGTTAAAAATAAAATATAAAAAATTCTTCCGAAATTGAAATTTACTAAAACAACACAAAATATCAAATTTCAAAACTAAATATCAAAATATTTTAAGATTGAAACACTGGCAAACACTCAAAAACTTAAAACTTTATCAAATAAAACTAAATTTTTAAAAATTCTCAAAATTCAATAAAACTTAAAAAAATCACACAAACAAATTTGCAACAAAACACATCAAACAATATACCAAATTTCAACTTAAACATGCATAAAGGATTCGTAGAAGAATGGCTCACGTTTAAAGTTAGTCAAAATAAAATATTTCCAACTTTAGAGACGCTAGAATAGATTTAATTCACTAAATTAATTAAATCTTTTTGCCAATCCCACCGGCTGCGCCAATTGTAACACGGAGGATACACAGGTGAAAAATTATAAATGAACTAATGGTGCAAACAGATTTGATTATAAAGTTACATTACTTATAAATAAATTAAACTTAAGTAAATTCGCACATCTTTACGCGTAGAGTCGATGTTCTTGACTGACTTGGCTATCCCAAACACTTGACATCCTCTGGGTAAAACTACCCACTTCTGGAATCCATTTCCACAGATGTCTCAAGTGTTTGGGGCTCTGTAATCTGACACAAAGGCATAGCCGATCATGGAGAAGACGAAAAGTTGGTAGAATTCTAAGAACATTAACTAATAACTGTCACTTTTATAAGTTAATATCCTATATTTGAAAACCTAAAGTATTCACATTCACACGAAAAGTCATGTGACCACAAGTGTCAAATTACACGAAGCCAAGCTTTTATCTGAAGCAACAAACAATAATGAGATAGCTCATATTGTCACAAGAGCAATCTGTTTTGATCGTGTCCTTGAGAATAAGTTAATTATATTAATTTGGTAAGCTATCAATTGGAGATTTATTTTATTTATTTATTGTATTATTGTGTTGAGAATCTTGCGTGTCCTCTCTTTCGTTAATTATCCTATCATTAAAGTTGTCTAAGCTGGTTGAGTTACGGTTTTCAAATTAAACTCTTCAGAGCAGAGTTATAAAAGTTATGTGGTGGCCGGCGGATTTACGCTACCCTTGGTCAATAATTGATTAATCATTTAATTTTGTAGTTGATAATTTGGTCAAGTAAAATAAACACTTGTCTGTACTCATTGGCACTTAATTCAGGGTAGCTGTTAAAATTTTTGCGAAAATACCATATTTTATTGATGGGCTCCTGAACTTATTTTTTATTAAATTTTTTATGAAACTACGTGATAAACTATGACGATCAGTGGAAAAGCTGATTGAAAATTATTTATATTACAAGAGATATGATTGGAGCTTTGTGTTGAGATTGTGATGTCCCAATTTCGTTTCAGTAGTACTCAACTTATTTCGTTCAAAGAGTGCAAATAATACACAATCTAATTCTTGAAAAATAATCTTACGATGATGAAAATAATATTTTATAGAAGTTGCAAGCCCATACCAGTCTCAGTTAGTTACGTTCTACTTCGCAATGAGAACCTGCCGGATTTGTGAAGTCACTATATTTTTAAACGATTATATCTCTGATGCAAAACATTCCATTTAACAATTTTTTTCACTAATAGCTATTATTCAATTCATATTTTAAGTTTTTATCCTTTGCTCTTGTTATTTCGAGGATGGTTCAGGAGTCCATTACGTGCCTGAGAGACACTTCTACAATATGGTCAAGGATTAACATGAGTTATCACATTTTGACTAAAAAGATTTCAATTTAAGTTGAGTGTACAGTTATGTAATTATTAATTACCTGTGGTTAACAATTATAATTATCAATTTGAGGAATCGTTGCAATCCAAATTGTAATTAATAGCATCAAGTGAATTAGTGACAAATGTAATTTTTAGAGAAATTTGAAACAGAATTTAAATAAATTTTAAAATGATGTATGCAGGCCAGCGTGTTTTCTTTTAATTAATTTCGATATTATCACATCCACAGATTCTGAATACTTCAATTTTCTAAAACTCATTTTAGTTGACAGTCAAATTGTCATTGAAAAAAAGCAATAGTCTAGGTAGCGATTACGATTCACTACACAGGTTTGTTCGGTTGCTATAATGTACTGCATATAATGCGGGTCAGACCTGTTATAGCGGAAACTAACTTATTAGATGTCTGTTATTTGACACTAGCGCCATGTCATTCATCTTATATGGAAAAATATATGTTTTTTGAAGATTTCAGTAAAATTTTAGACTAAATAATTATTATTTATCATCCTATTAATTTAACAAAATGCACATTTCACATTTTAACATAGTATTATTAGTGAATCAACAAAGTAACCTAAATCTTAAACATACATATGCCTACATATGCCATATAATAGACTTTTCATTAGCAATTTAACTGAAATATATAAAAAATACATGAATTCATGTTTTAATTTTTACATTATGAAGGTTTCACTTAACTTAATTTAACAGTTAGCAATAAATTACAATATTATAATAATTTTAGCCGAAATAACTGGTATTAACAAAATACCTCAATGACAACATTTCATACGACAGAACTATAAAACTATAGAATATTAAAACAAATAAATTGATTTATATATTAGGATAAACACATAAAATAATTTTAACGCTAGTTTCTAAATAAATTAAATACTACAATATTTCAAAAATATGTCGTCACGTCAAAAACTTTATATATAGTAGTGATGAATTAAACCACAAACTTTTTATGTGCAAATTTAAGCAAAGAACAAAAACTTGTGTGTTCTACAACAACATGTAGGTATAGCATATAAATGACAAATTTCTGCCAGATGAGCGATTTATTAGTTATTTATTTACCTACGATATTATGAAGATATTTATGTCCGAGGGGTATAAAAATAGAGTAATGCCTGTAGTGCATACAATATTTTATTTGTTACTAGTATTTTTTATAAGCTAAATAATAAATAATGGATTACTTTGCAATATTCAATAGAAGAAATGTCAGTTTTTGACAGTATTATCATAGTAACATTACTATTAATGCTATTAAATTAATAATAATATTAAAATCATATAATGCCCTAGGGCATTATGAAGTGAACAATGTACTTTGTATCCATCAGGACGAGACAAAAAAGTCATTCTATCGCGCCAAAAAAACACGAATTTCGCCCATGAAATACAAACAACATAATTTGTACAACTGTCAAAAAAGAATAATACAATAATTATTGATTTATTTAAGTAAATTGAACGGAAAAAATCAAAAATAATATACATTTGATGTGTTTAATCAAGGAAACGTGTAAATGTTTGATAAATATTTTTTTTTAAGTGTCAAAGGTTAGGAGATTGGACATTTCAATTGAAAAAATACAAATTTCGCGTATTCATAGCTATGTAAAAATGTCATGTTTTTTGACAGTTATAAAAAAATAGATTTAAAGAAACAATGCCTGATATCAAGTCGTTCGGTCGACACGACGACGGCAAGAGTCAAAATAGCAAGAGTCAAAATATCTGTCTGACCGAACTACTTATTAACAGCTAACATTAGACCTAACCTGAATCGTCAAACCGAAAGTATTACTTGCGTTCGGTTTTCAAGTGTGTTCCCCGTATTTTCAAGTCGTTTTGATACACACATAACATATGAGCCATGTCACGATGCGAGTCCGGTTGTTTTTATACGTTTTTTCAATGATTTTCGTGGGAGCGGAACCGTTTTTGTCAAATTCGCTTGTCTTCAGATTTTGTCCATCGCAAAAAGTCGCCGCGGAGGGTAGCACCTGACGGGTCTTTTAATTGTCACGAGTGAGTTTAGCGTAACTACTGCTTAAATTTTATTTTCGTTGCACAGATTAATTTTAGGTCATTGTTAGTTAATACTAGGATATTAGAACTAATTATTTTATGACTAAAAAAAATTCATGTGAATTCTAGTGACATTTAGTAGAATATAGTGATTTTCACTGTCAGTCGCGGATTTTACTTGAAGGTTATTTACATAATAGTTCTCAGAATCGTAAGTTTCATCATATTTTCTTGTTATGTTATTTAAGTTATAAATTAGAAATATTTTGATAATGGTAAGTCAAAAATAACTATAATGTAAAATATATGTTTTATTAATTTAGATATTTTTATAGATGGCTAAAAAAAGATCAAGCCAACCAAATTATACCAATGAAAAAAATGACATTTTAAACATTATTGAATCATACAAATCCATAATTTTAAATATAAAAACTGATCATACCACATGTAACTATATAAAGAGACAGTGTGGGAAAATATTGAGAAAAATTTCAATGCAATATCTCCTACTGGTTAATACAATAATTTTTAATTAATACCACACAATTTTAAAATATCGATTTGTTTTAAGGTGTATATCGATATGCAGATCAACTAAAAACTTATTTTAATAATATTAAAAAAAAAAAACTAAAAAGAATGCTGTAGATAAAGAAAAAACATGATCTGGTTCTCTAGAAAGCACAGTGGAAGTTTTGGACCCAACATTTGATTTAACATTATCCTTGCTGAATGAAAAAATCGGTATGGATTGCAAAATCAATTTGATTCTGACAATGCTGCGAATTATATGGATCAACATATAAATAATGAAGAACCACATAATAATACTTTGATTGGAAATATGATGCAAGAAACAAGTAGCAACATTCTGCAACAGGAATTACTAAAGATGCTTCAGAAAATATTAAAGAATGGGCAAAAGCAACTAAGCCTACCTAACAATATTGAATTTGGATACATGTTATTTTCAAAATTTCTTAATATACTGTCATTACAAATTGTGGAATCGTGTATTGAGCCTGGCCAACGTGCTACTGAATTAATTATTTCGTAATTAACGTTGCCTACTGTCTGCACGTTAATAGAAAAATAGCCTTTCCTATTACGGTATATTTCAGCATTATTTTTACCAGGTGAAAATAAAATAATCGTTACTTACATATATTAATGGAGTACGTGGCTCAGTGGTATCGAATTGGTCTGTGGATTTTTTATGTAACAAACCTATTACACCTACAACTCTGGAAAATGAAGCAATGGCATAGAAATAATTTTGAGTGTCTTTTATTTGATCGGGAGTTGATGGAAATAGTATGTATTCCGGCGCTAACTCAGCAACAGCTTCTGCAACTCTACGGATGATACTTGATACTGTTGTCTAACAAATTGAAATTCAACATTTTTTACTTCAACCTTACGGTTGTAAAATATTATATTATCATGTAAATTTAAATTTATAACAAGGTTTGATAATGACACTAATCAGTGTCGAAACGTCGTCGTTTAAATAAAGATTTACTCGTATATTGAAAAGCCTAGTAATCCACTATTACAAAAAATCATTATCCTTTCAGCTTATTAAAAAAATCTATCATTGTCACTGTACTTCAAAGTCATTCATATGACAAAAATTGAAATTTAATTTTAATTTAATTAATAAATCTTGGATAGAAGCAAATGATTTTACAATTGCCAAAAAAAGTTGGGCGAGAAATTCCAAAAATGTTTACTTAGTAATATTGGACAACACTACACTATAAATATTTTTTGTATCAACAAAAATAAATGATATCTAAACTCAAAACACAACTACATTGTAAAGAGTTACGGCAAGAGTTCCGCAGCAGCGTATTAATTATAACTTAAAACATTTCCCAAATAAAAATGAGTGATATCATTTGTAAGCAAGAAATAAATTTTGATAAATGAAAACGTCACGAACGTAATAAATTAAAATAAAATCGGACAAAATACTAAATTAAATATATTTTTTTAAACTATCTTGATTAAGTTATTGTTTCAGTAATATCTATCCCATCAAACCGTAACCATCTCAAATTGCATTGGTTGACAAGGTATCAAACGTGCACAACTTGAAATTAGTTAGTTTTGTTAAATACAGAAATAAAGGGTATGATACAATTAAAAGCCTAAACAAATTTTAATAAAACAAAATTGGCGTGTCCATTTACGATTAACAAATCGTTTCTTTATATTTCGAACATAATCAATCCACTAATGTTAGGTAATAATACGTTAGATAAGAGAACTCGGCGTCACTATTACATACATTTTATTCTAAATGTTCTGTAAAAAATGGACACGCCAATTTTGTTTTATTAAAATTTGTTTAGGCTTTTTATTGTATCATACCCTTTATTTCTGTATTTAACAAAACTAACTAATTTCAAGTTGTGCACGTTTGATACCTTGTCAACCAATGCAATTTGAGATGGTTACGGTTTGATGGGATAGATATTACTGAAACAATAACTTAATCAAGATAGTTTAAAAAAATATATTTAATTTAGTATTTTGTCCGATTTTATTTTAATTTATTACGTTCGTGACGTTTTCATTTATCAAAATTTATTTCTTGCTTACAAATGATATCACTCATTTTTATTTGGGAAATGTTTTAAGTTATAATTAATACGCTGCTGCGGAACTCTTGCCGTAACTCTTTACAATGTAGTTGTGTTTTGAGTTTAGATTGTATTCTCTAGTACACATCGTAAATTAAAATGTATGCTTCTATTTACATCATTCGCCTTTTATCCATTACTGTATGTGGCACTCTGTCGATACAGATCTCGGTAAGTGATATATTTTGCGCGTGAAATGCGGTTACTAGGCGTCAAATGATGTCCCCAATTTTATTATGATGTAAAGTTCGTCGGCTAGGAAAATTGAACACGAGTTCTCAAATCCACAGGCCGACATGTTTGTACATAATCGTAAATAAATTAATACAAATTGTTTTTTTTTCTTGGCAGTTAAATAATCAAATACAATATTTGTTGGTACAACAGCGTCATCCCATACATCAAAATGACGTCGATTTCCAACACTAGCCAAATTAAACCGATCATTCCAATTTGCCTTTTTCACAATCATAAATATATACGCATTGTGCACAATAAGTAACACTCGTAGCGTTGCGAATGAAAATTTATATCTATGCACAAAATTGGCCCAATATAAATACCAGTAATAATTTGGTACCAGTTTATTGTAGACTGTGTTTGACCTCATTTGAGATGGGAGTCACCCTAAATTTTAGGGGTTAGGGAAACTATAATTTTTTTTAATGTACTTATTATTTTGAAAGAAGAAGTAATTCTGAAGGATCTCAATAATAATAATGCGAAGATGAAATTTTGGGAGAATTAATGCTTTAGAAGAACTGACGGATTTCTGCTTTGAATAAGTAAAGCTACATTCACAAATCGAAATTAGTTTTTGTTTTATGCTTTATGTTTTAGTGTGTTTTTAGGTGGCATTCACAAACAGTTTTGCTTTAGTCGATTTTAGTTAGTAGTGACATCTATCATAAATTTTAGAAGATCGGCTATACTCAGAAGATCGGTAATACAGTAAATGCAATTGTCAGATGTGTCAGAATTTACACATGCTGTCATATGTTGTTTGTTTACTTTCGTATTTTTTGGAAGAGCAAGGTAAATATTATCATAATAAGAAAGTAGGTATTAAAATCTTGTTTTTATTTTCATTCATTTCGACACTCGAATAAAAACAAACCTAGGTTATCGTCAATGCGAAGGATGATAGAAAGAGACAAGTATATATCACTACATCATTCTACGCTTCGTCCTATTGGTCTATTCCTAAGTATAAAAAACTAAAACATAAGTTTGGAGTTTGCAAACTTTTGTGTTAAAACCAAAACTAAATACTGATTTGTGAATGGCTGCATAAGATAACATGTCTACAAGGTTATTAAAACAAAAATAGAAAACATAAAACAAAAACTAATTTCAATTTGTGAATGTAGCTTAAAGCTACATTCACAAATCGAAATTAGTTTTTGTTTTATGTTTTATGTTTTAGTGTGTTTTTAGGTGGCATTCACAAATAGTTTTGCTTTTGTCGGTTTTAGTTAGTAGTGATATCTATAATAAATTTTTAAAAAATCGATTATACTCAGAAGATCGGTAATACAGTAAATGCAACTGTCAGATATGCTAAGTTACACGTGCTGTCATAAGTTTGTTTACTTTCGTATTTTTTGGAAGAGCAAGGTAAATATTATTGTAATAAGAAGGTAGGTATTAATTTGTTATTAAACTATTTTAGATGATTTGATTAGCAAAACTACACTTAAAATCTTTTTATTTTCATTCATTTTGACACTTGAATAAAAACAAACCTAGGTTATCGTCAATGCGAAGGATGATAGAAAGAGACAAGTATATATCACTACATCATTCTACGCTTCGTCCTATTGGTCTATTCCTAAGTATAAAACGTAAAACTAAAACATAAGTTTGGAGTTTGTAAACTTTTGTGTTAAAACCAAAACTAAATACTGATTTGTGAATGGCTGCATAAGATAACATGTCTACAAGGTTATTAAAACAAAAATGGAAAACATAAAACTAAAACTAATTTCGATTTGTGAATGTAGCTTAACTGTCTTAAAAGTACTAAAGATTGTATTTTTTTAAGGATGAGAGCGTCTTAGAAGAATTTGAGTCAATTTCTGTTGATGTTACTTCTAATTTTTGATAATATTCGTCACTAATTTTTGAGTGCCCTTCTTGTTAATACGATATTATCTGTTGATGTCACTTTAGATTTATATTTGCTTCCCTAAAGTAATGGTAGCAAAAACTAATTTGTTATTATTTAGTGAACTTTCGAAGGCCTGAATTACCCCATTGAATGAACATCCAGATTTTATAACTGCGTCGCGATATAGTGAACTTCAGTCAACCCCGACACAATAAACAGTGGTTTTTGTATTACTTCTCTAAGGGATTCCACTAAATACGTGCTTCAAATTTTCGATCAAGTATTCATGTGTATCGTGCATGTCATTTTTGTAGTAAATTTTGATATATACGGAGAATATTTTTTTGTCAAAATGTTACCAAAACTAAAATGTTGGAATTTAAAACAGAAAAATAGTGAACTAATAAAATATTTGAGAGTAGGTGAAAGTGTGACTCGGCCAACGGGTTGGAATTGGCTGGGTGCGCGACGACAACGACATCTGATGGCCACATTAAATCATGCTCTATAACCGTTGATTCATACAAGATTTTGTCTAATTTAGATAAAAACAAGATTTAAAAAAATCTAAATATGTACAATTTCAGTTTTTAAGAACTGAAAATATTACAAAATGTATTATTTAAGTTTATATATCAAGTGATATTATAAACACCGGACAAAATGTTCAAGAAATGTAAGAATTATGATTATTCAAATTATATATTTTTCTTATTTTTGTATTTCTTATTTCGCAACTGGTTAGTAATATATTATAAGGGTAAAAGAGATATAAATGATTATAAATTAATGATGAATAATAATAATAAATAATTGAGATGTTTGAATTTTTGCAGTACTCTTCCATTGTCTCATTGGTTCAAGATTCTCAACCATAGCAGAAATAAATACCTGTCATATGGAAAGCAAAGTAAATGTTTTAAATATTATTTATTACTTATGGATTAAATAGTAATTTTTTTCATGATTTTTTGAGATTATCAATAAAATGTCTCCCAAAAATTTCTCCTAAATTATCTCTAAAAATAATCTTTTTTTTCAAAATGTCTTCCAAATAAGACAGTAAATTTCCAACAAAATACCTCCAAAAATGTCAAATCGTCTCTAGGACAGTCATTTTTCTAAAATATCTCCAAATTTTCTTTAATATAGCAATTTCTCCAAAATGTCTTCCAAATCCTCTCTAAGATAGTTAATTTTCAACAAAATGTCTCTCAAATCGTCTTTAAGACTGTCATTTACTAATAAAATGTCTCTCAAATCACCTCTACTGCAGTCGTTTTCCTAAAATCTTTCCCAAATTATAATTAAAATAGTAATTTTTCCAAAATATCTCTCAAACCGTCTCAGAGACAGTAATTTTCCTAAAATTTCACTAAATTTTCTATAAAATAGTCATTTTTCCAAAATATCTCCCATATTGGCTTTACGACAGTTAATTTCGAAGAAAATGTCTATTAATTGACATTTACATAAACGTCAAACATTTGATTAATTTTGTTTCAATTCCAAGGCCATCGATAGTTTTCAGGCAATTTTCGTCATTTTCAAATCTAATTTGTGCCGTTATACAGCATGTAAAATTAATTTTGTTTCATGGTTTAGATGAAGAATTTTATGTCCTAAAATTTTTATTTGAATCCTTTTCGCTTAAAATATTTAGTGAAGCAGAAAATTACGAAATTATGATTTTACATGTTAAAATCCTAAGTTCGGCAGTCGCGGTCACAACAACGTGAGAATAATTTTACGCTTATTTTGTCCACCGCGATCGCTGCTCTCGATTCGGCGGTCCCCACCATGACTCTGCACCTAGCGAATAGCAAAATCTACTATATGGGCAATACAAATTAAATCCAAATTTTCAGTACCACTGGTTTCAATTTAACACAACAGTGTAACTACAGCTTTAATATAAAAAATTATATTATGTAACGTTTTAATAATGAATAAAAATTATCGCAACAGAAACTTATTTGTAAAAAGAATTTTAAAATTTCTATTGAAACTAGTTGCACTAAAAGTGTGTAATTTTGTAATTGTTTTTAAGTTCTTTTAAGCCTCCTGTATAATTTTGTTGATTTACCTAGAACAGGGCCTGGACAGCTGTATTAGTTACCCTGTTACGCGATTTTTAATGCCATCTCTTGCTGCCCCAAATGAACTAAATCAATTTAAAATTAATAACAGGAATCATAGTAGGTAAAATTTAAATGGTTGACTGTGAAACATTACTTATTTAAATGTTTGATAAACGATGTTTTATATTTTGACAAGTAAAATTTGTAAATAATAAACATATCTGTCGTCATTATTGCAATCTATATTTAATGGTGAGTAGGTATCTTTTATAATTTTATATTTAATTTTATACTATTTTATAATTTTAGGCGTGTCTGGAACCACATTGTAAGAATGTGTTTTTCCATGTTTTACAACGAAATAATTTATTACGAAAAACATTGCTGGAAAACAATAATAATAGAAATGATTTAATTGATGTGCCTTATAGTAGTACTCTTAAGCATAATGTCGTATGTAGTCTTCATTTTCAAAATTGACAGTATCGATATACATCATCAAAAAATTAAACATTGGGGCTGTTCCACATATTGACCAATATAAGTAATTAATACAATATTGTGAAATTTTAAACTTTTATAATTATGAAAATTCTTTTTTAGTAAATATAAATTCATTTTCAACAATTTGGGATGAAAATATCACATCTCTATCAATAACAATAGTAACAACAACATATAAGAATACGGATACTGAAGAAAGTAGCGAAATGATAAATGAGAGTGTACACAAGAAGGCGAAAATGTATATTCATATTTATTTATATTCCATACTAGTATGTGTTTAAATAATATTTTAAATATTATTCAATAAAACTAGCTTTTTACTAATTGTTTGTTTTTGTTGTTTTGTAATATATTTTGATTTTAATAATTTTGAAATATTTTACTCATTACGATCATGAGAATGATAAATATGTATCCTATATTATCGGTATTTTTAATAATAATTACTTGGGGCAACAAGAGATGTCACCAGCAACTGCGTAACAATCTTTTGTTATAGCTGTCCCTTCTTCTATGGTTACTTGTTCGGTGACCTAGAATAAACATTATATCTCAAAATAATAATAATAACTTCTAAAAAGTGAACACTATTTAAGAAGAGTGAATTGGTTTTGCCGGAATTAGTTTACTAAATCGCGATTCTACTGTATCATAATATTGCAGCAATTTGAATTTCTAGATTCTCGAGAACCAGCAACACTGATTTTACCGCTGAATAGTTTGATCACAATGAAGAACTACTTACTTTCTTACAGCCGTATTCATGGAATATCCATTAGTTCTGATTTAAACTCGTATTACGTAGTACCGGTTTAAACTACGACTAAAACCCCTTATTCATAGACAAACATAATCCTAGATTTGATTCGAACTACGTAAATACGAACTATCTCTGTACTAGAGAAAGCGATACACTAGGTGTTGGAGTTAACTATTTTATTTATAATAAGTTACTGTTAGTAAGTTGGTAGCGCTGCGTCACATCTTTAACATGTGAGCGCGATGTAGTTCTCTCTCTTGTTTTGTTGTGTAAAATAAAAAACGACGTTAGTTTCTTGTGTCTGTTAACATCGTCTGTTTGAAAAGATATTAATTACTAAAGTCTTGTACAATTGCTTTTTTGAATGTTAAAGGCGCCTTTTATCTTTACATTTATCTTCAGTAATAATACTTCATTATTTACTTATTTGGTTCAATAAATATCAAATACAAAACCAAGTAAATTGTGTTTCGATTGCCCTACCACAAATATAACCTCAACAGGTTATGGGCCCAGTCATGCAGTAGGGTCGAAACAGGATTTAAAGTCAGACGTCAGCGACGAATATCAGCAAGTATTGAACTGCAAGTACTTAAAATACTGTCGAAAACAAAAGCACGAATCATGGATGCCGTAAAATCACATCTGGAACTTTTGACAGAAGATGCAAACGGTAAAGTGAATTATGATTCATGGAAATTCAAGTTAGATTTGATACTGAAAATACGTGACGTATACGATGTAGTTGTAGGTCAGAAAGTAAAACCCAAAGGTGATGTCGCTGATGAGCAGGTTAAGGCTTGGATGAAAAAAGATTTGGAAGCACAAGCATTAATAGGGTTAAATGTGGACAGTAACATAGCTAGAAGAATTGCGACATGTACAGATGCAAAGTCTATGGTAGAAAAGTTGAAAAATTTGTATGGTCGAAAGTCTGAATCCACTATTGAGGGATTACAACGTAGATTCTTCAGCTATGCATATGATGAACACAAGTCTGCGATTCATAACTGCATGGAAGTCATACAGATCTGCGAGGATCTGACAGCTGCAGGAGAGGTAACTCGTCCAGGGTGGGTGATGACTCGTATTCTGGGAATACTGCCACCAAAATTGCATCACTTCAGAACTGCATGGGACAATGTAGCCGCCGATCAAAAGACAATGGAGAATATGGTGGAGCGTTTGCGTTTGGAAGAGGACCGACAGAATGACATTGGACTGAGTAGTGGAACATCCACTGGCAATGCACTGGTTACCAGGACCACCAGAACTCATAAACAACATCAAGCAGGAGGATATCATAATGCAAACAAATCTGGAAACTCGATGGTCAGTTGTTTCAAGTGTGGTGAGAAAGGGCATATAAAACGGTATTGTCAGAACAAGCCCTGTGCTAAGTATCTTGCCTATTGCAAGGAGGATTGCAACCGGAAGACGAATGACAGACGCGACAACGAATCTAGAAGCCGAAGTGAGTCCAGGCAGACCAATCGGAGGGCACTGGTCACCATTGGATTATCGACTGTCAACCTGGATCAACTGAACTCGCAGGAGGACGCCAGGAATCACTGGTACCAAGACTGTGCAGCCACTCAGCACATGACTCCTCATCGTCAGTGGTTCGTCGAATACAGGAAGCTTCAATCTTCTCTGGAGATCACAATCGGCGACTCCACTCAGTTGAAGGCTATCGGTATGGGAAATGTCGAGCTGGAGGCGTTCAACGGCAAAGAATGGTACCAAGTTGTTCTTGAGAATGTACTACATGTGCCGACACTAAATTTCAATTTCTTCTCCGTGAGCCAGACGTTAGATCGGAACTACGTACAGACTGCTAACAAGACAAGATCGATTTTCAAGACTTCAGAGAATGGGGAAGTTGTGGCTATGGCACAGCGAAAAGGAAATCTGTTCGAGATGATGCTACGACGCGAAGCGACACAAAAGTGCCTTATCACACAGTCTGTTAGAATTTGGCACGAGCGATTAGCACATCAGAACATCAGATATGTACGAGACACTCTTGACAGAAACAATATTAAGTATGTAAATGACTGGCATAATTATGTGTGTGAAGGATGTGCATACGGAAAACAACATCGTATTACACATCCAACCAATGCCAAGGTGGCTAGTCAACAACTGGATCTGATACATGTAGATTTAGGAGAGATGAAGGAACTGTCGTTGGGAGAAGAAGAAAGGGACGTTATAAGCTCTGACAATGTGAAATTTTGCGAGGAAGAAGTCAAGTCACAATGCACCGAAATTGAACCTGTTCTACAGGACGGAACAGTTGTGAAAAACAATTCAGAAGAGTCAAACGAAGAGAACAGTGAGGAGGATGTCCCGGATCTGGAAGAGCAGTCAACTAGGATAATCAATGGACAGGAGGAGCAGCAACCGAGAAGATCAGGACTCCGTAGTCGTCGAGACATTCAACTACCAGCTAAGTATTCTGACTATTGGATGGGAAGGTTTCAAAGAGATAATACTGCTAATGCTGCAATCGTGGACGAGACTGAGGACATATCTGCGATCACAGCACTTGAGGATCCAAAATGGCGTCAAGCCGCTGGAGAGGATGGACACCTGGAAGCTGACAGAATGTCCTCCCGGTGTAAAACCACTTACGTGCAGATGGGTGTTAAAAGAAAAGGCTGATGGAAGATACAAAGCGAGACTAGTAGCGCGAGGCTTCGAACAGATACAGGGATTTGACTATGCCGAAACTTCCAGTCCTGTCGCTCGTCACACATCCATCAGACTTGTTCTTAGTCAGGCTGCATCCAATAAATTTAAACTCGTTCCATTTGATGTCACGTCAGCGTTTTTACACGGAGACCTGGATGAGCACTTATTCATGAACCAGCCTGAAGGTTTCAATGACGGATCTGGACGGGTCTGTAAACTGCAGAAAAGCTTGTATGGGCTTAAACAGGCTCCACGAAAATGGAATGAGAAAATTGCAGAATTTTTGGAAACAATTGAATTGCAAACTACCGATGATGATCCATGTGTATATTACAACGATAACAAGACTCTGATACTTACGTTATTTGTAGATGACGGTCTCATCGTAGGACAAGACGAAAAGGAGATTTTTCGAACTCTTAATCAAATTAATGAATGTTTTGAAATTACTTTCAGTAGTAAAATTCCAGAGAAGTTCTCATATCTTGGTATGGAGATTGCAGTTGAACCTGGTGGAATCTTTGTTGTTCAGTCGAGATATACGAAAAAAATATTGCGACGTTTTGGGAATGATCAATGCATTTCTGTGTCAACGCCCATTGAAAAAGGAATGATCACAAGTGACGAGAGCAGAGTAAATGACAAATCAGTAGATGTCAACGTTCCGTATCGCGAAGTTGTTGGTAGTTTATTATATTTGGCAACCATCTCACGGCCAGATATAAGTTATTCAGTAAATTATCTGAGCCGGTACTGTAGTAAACCTATGGTGAGCCACTGGAAAATGGCAAAGCGAATTCTGCAGTATCTGAAGGGAACAACTGTCATGGGAATCTTCTTCAATGGAGACAAGGAACTGAAATCCTACAGTGGAATTCTAATTCTGAGAGGAGGACCCATAGTTTGGTGTACGCAGAAGCAGCGACTCGTCGCCACTTCCACAGCAGAGGCAGAATACCGTGCTGCGGTGTCTGCAATAAACGAAATCAGTTGGGTGAAGAGAATTGCTCGTGAACTTGAGGATAGACCAATTTCTCTTTTCATGGATAACCAGTCGGCAATTCATATGCTACATAGTGCTTATGAAGGAAAAACTATGAAAGCCAAAAAGCATATTGAAATTCCAAGGAAATTCATTCAACAACACGTCGGAGAGACCGTATGCTTGGAACACGTTGCTAGTTCTAATCAGTTAGCATATATATTGACCAAACCTCTGAACCGGAAAATTTTTTTTAGCTTCGAAATCAAATAGTTAAGTTGGAGTGTTGGAGTTAACTATTTTATTTATAATAAGTTACTGTTAGTAAGTTGGTAGCGCTGCGTCACATCTTTAACATGTGAGCGCGATGTAGTTCTCTCTCTTGTTTTGTTGTGTAAAAGAAAAAACGACGTGAGTTTTTTGTGTCTGTTAACATCGTCTGTTTGAAAAGATATTAATTACTAAAGTCTTGTACAATTGCTTTTTTGAATGTTAACGGCGCCTTTTATCTTTACATTTATCTTCAGTAATAATACTTCATTATTTACTTATTTGGTTCAATAAATATCAAATACAAAACCAAGTAAATTGTGTTTCGATTTCCCTACCACAAATATAACCTCAACACTAGGCCATGGTTTGCGCGTGCGCATATTGGTGTTTTACGAAGTGTTAATGTGACGTGACATAAACGAATTTTTGATTTGGAATTTTTTTGTATGCTTTGATTTCTTCCTGATGCAAATTGGACGCACGAAGAAAAATATTTTTTAATTGAAGAGATCAAACCGAAAATACACTTATTAGAAAATAAATCGATTGCTTCAAAAATAAATGCAAAGAAATTTTCAATTTGGGTAAAAATAACAAATAATTTTGTGGCCAGTGGTTTCCAACGAGGCAAGAAACTTCTAGCAACTGACTACGAAATAAACAATTACGATAATACTTTTCTAGAAAATCTGCCTATAGCCACTTTCCTTTCTACTACAGAAAATGTTACAACTATTATACCATTAACGGTTTAATAATTCCTTCCGTTACAAATAATATTCCTGCCGCATCAACTCCAACAGCTAGTGTATTTAAAAGGGAAAGAAGAATAAATTCGGAGACATGACGATATATGAAAAAAAATTATTGGAATTGCAAACGATAAAAATTAAATTGCAAATGAAGCATACAAAGAAACTTCAAAACAAGAGGAAGCGCTGGGAAGTAAAAGTTTTTAAATTAAGATTTGAATTACTACTTAGACATTTCTGAAGTCGATTCAGATTAGTAATTTTATTTTTTTTACTATCAGTTAATTCTTTTTTAATTTATTTTATTTTTAAAAATTATTTTACACAATATAATATTAATGAAAATTATTTTTAATAAAATTCGCCCGAAATAAGTTGCAGTCTTCATTTTCTTCATTCGAATCATAATAGGCTATTGCCGAAATTAAATTTAAATAATGGTATTCTTTATTTTTTATTTTATGTAAGTTTAAATTTGCATTTATAACGTTAATTTCTTGTATTTCCTTGATTGCAATATTATGTAAAATAGCAAGAGCTATAATTGTGATTTTTAATTATACTTAAAATGCTTTTAACACTTGTAAAATTGACTGTCAACTCACTGAGAAAATACCAAGAAAAACCTACTATCACCTAGGATTAAAATTTAGTATTGGTTTAACTATACACTAAAGATAGACTGAGACTAAACTGCGCTATGAATAAGGCAATGTTCAGTTACAGCTGTATTAGAGATAATTCGAGTTTAAACCTAGACTATTTTTTCTATGAATACGGATGTTAGACTAAAAACTAACATAATTAATATAATACGAATACAATTGAAAATTTAAAGTGCTCAAAAGTAAGTGTACCAGGTGGCAATACATACATACATACATACATATCTTCACGCTATATCCCAAAAAATGGGGTAGCACGAACCCTAAAATCACTCATAAAACATTCACTCATCACACCCATCAAACAACCAGTCATCGTCAAACATTTTCATCCAAACATACCACCCTCACTTCAACCACTTTCATAGATCACTCCATATGAACTCATTCATTTATTACACTCTAAATTATTATCACACAACAAACCTTCAATCACATCATTCCTTTTCACTTACCATTCATTTTCTTTCTTCAACGTACATAGCGTATGCATAAAAAATCTCAAATTACTCACGTTTACTCCTAACAACGAATCTAATAACGAAACTAACAACGAATCTACAAGATTAGAAAAGATGGAAGCGATAGTCTGCACTTATATATGAAAGAAAAGACCATACAATGCAGTAACTGAAAATGAAACAAAAAGATAAGAAAGGGAGGGAGCGTCGCCCTGCGCTTGTTTTTGAAAGTGAATTTCACACAATTGCAGTTAAACACTACCTAATAACTGAAAACGAATTAAAAGATAAGAAAGGAAGGGAATGTCGCTCTACGCTTGTTTTTGGAAGTGAATTCCACACAATTGCAGTTAAACACTCAATGTAAGATCAGAAAAGAATAAAAAAGATAAGAAACGAAGGGAGTGTCGTCCCTGCGCTTGTTTTCGAAAGTAAATTTCACTAAATTGCAGATGGGGTAGCACGAACCCTAAAATCACTCATAAAACATTCACTCATAACATTCATCAAATAATCAGCCCCCGTCAATCATTATCATCCAAACACACCACCCTCACTTCAACCACATTCATAGATCCCTCCATATAAACTCATTTATTTATCACACTCGAAATCATTCTTACATAACAAACCCTCAATCACATCCATCCAATCACTCTTATTCACTTATCATTCATCTCCTTTCTTCAATGTACATAACACATGCATAAAACATCTCAAATTACCCGCGCTTACTCCTAACAATGAGTCTGATAATGAATCTAACAACAAATCTACAAAGATAAGAAAAGATGAAAGTGATAGCCTGCAATTGTATATGAAAGAAAAGTCTACACAATGCAGTAACTGAAAATGAAACAAAAAGATAAGAAAGGAAGGGAGTGTCACTCTGTGCTTGTTTTTGGAAGTGAATTCCACACAATTGCAGTTAAACACTCTACGTAAGAACTGAAAACGAATTAAAAGATAAGAAAGGAAGGGAGTGTCGCTCTACGCTTGTTTTTGAAAGTGAATTCCACACAATTGCAGTTAAACATTCAATGTAAGATCAGAAAACGAATAAAAAAAAGATCAGAAACGAAGGGAGTGTCGTCCCTGTGCTTGTTTTTGAAAGTGAATTTCACACAATTACAGGTAAACCCTCTAATGAAATTACTAAACAACGAAACTAAAATCTAAAACACTGCGCTTTTCTGAAATCACCAGATTCATTCCGCAATTAATCTTCGCCAAACGTTCCTATCCTGACACACCACTTTTGCTTCATCCACATTCATAATTCCTTTCATACAAGCACGTTTGTTCCTCGTACTCGGAAACTTTCGTTCACGCAACAATCCTTCTATCATATTCATCCATTTATACATAGGTCGTCCACGCAATCTTTCACCCTCAATTTCACCAACATATACCTGTTTCACTAATCTCTCATTCGACATACGTTCAACATGCCCAAACCATCTCAACTGACTTATACCTACTTTTCTAACTACATTCTTCTCAATTTCACACTCATCATACACCAATGTATTCCGGACACGATCTCTTCTAGTATAACCACACACACCCCGCAAATACCTCATTTCCACAGTAGTTATACGACGTTCATGTTTCTTCATCCACACCCAACATTCACTACCATACATCAATGTAGGCACTAAAACACCATTATACACACTCAATCGAGCATCTCTGGATACATTCACATTTCGAGCAAAGGTTCCCAGAGCACCCAATACCTTGCGTCCCGCAGATACTCTTCTTTCAATCTCACAATCAATACGTCCATCCCTTGAAAACATACTACCCAAATATAAAAACTCGTTCACTTGACCCAATCTCGCACCATTCACCGAAACATTACAATCAGTCACCAAATCGCTCTTTTCAAACACTAACACTTTACATTTATCGACATTTAATAATAAATTTAAATCTTTTCCTACTTCATTTATATTTAGAATCATTCGTCTCAATTGCTCTTCAGATTCACCATAACAACTACATCATCCGCATACGCTAACGCAGGCACAACACTACCACCAATATGTACACCATCCACCCCATTCAACGCCGTTTGTCACAATACATCCATGTACAAATTAAAGAGCCACGGAGACATCCCACAACCTTGTTTCACGCCAATGTCTATACAAAACCAATCACTCAATCTACCATTAACTCGCACCGCAGCCTCTCTACCTTCATACAGCGCACGAATTGCCCCCAACAAATTACCATTTATACCGTACTGTAACAGTACATTCCATAATGTCTCGCGATGAACACTATCATATGCTTTTTTAAGATCGAGAAAGCCACAGAACACCTTCTTGTTCTTAGCAAGTGACTTTTCAACAATCATACGAAGAGAAAACAATTGATCCACACATCCTCTCTCAGGCAAAAAACCACCTTGCATATCGCTTAACTTGGAGATTGTTAAGGTTCGTACCTTATAAATAAGAATCTTCCCGTACAACTTCCCTACCACACTCAGCAAACTTATCGCACGAAAATTAGTACATTCACTCGAACTACCTTTACCTTTAAATAAAGGACAAATGATAGCACATTTCCAATCATCAGGAACCACACACCGTTTTAAACAAAATCTTAACAAATAAACAAACCAGTCAAATAACCTCTCACCTCCATACTTCAACATCTCATTCGATATACCATCCAAACCAGGAGCCTTACCATTCTTCAGACGCATCAATGCGAATCTAACATCACTCTCATCTATATCCCATTCATCACCACTAACATTTTCGCTAACATTTTCACTACAACCATTCGGTCTATTAATGCTACCATATAAAGTCCTAAAGTACTCACACCATCTATTAGTAACATCTGATTCATTCCACAATAACTCACCATCCGCACTCTTAATCGCTTTCACTGCCCTGACATTACCACCTCTCAATCTCTTCACTCTCAACCAAAACATTCTTTTATTCATACTAAAATCATTAGTTAATCTTTCACTCATCAAATCATCAAAACGCGCCTTGCTTTCTCTCACTACTCTCTTAACACATTTATTTAACCTCTTGTATTCCAGCAAGCATTCATCACGTAAACTTCCAGGCACATCTTTCACATTTGGAAATCGCAAGTATGCTCTCTTTTTCACCTCAATCGCTTCTTTAACTTCTTTATTCCACCATGCATTCTTTGGACAAGAACCTAATCTACATTCACCACAAACTTCTTTTGCACATTTAAGAACTGTATCCTTAAATTTGAACCAAACATCATTTATGCTGCATTCAAAATTAAGTTCACATACCGGCAAAGATTCATTTATTTTCTCAACAAACAAATCTCTAACATCCTCATTCTGCAGTGCACTGGATTTCACACGAAACATTTTATTAGTATTTTTCACCCTCATTCTCCAACATTTATCTAGACGTATACGCGATACCACCAAATAATGGTCATTCGTACCCAATTCAGCACCACGCTTCACACGCGTATCTACAACTAAACTTCTCAATCGTTCATCATACAAAATAAAATCAATCATACTCCGTCTATTTTCAGTAATATTCTCCCATGTATACAAATGAGCAAGTTTATGTTTAAAGATAGAGTTGGAAACAAAGAGATCACCCTCCAAACAGAAAGAAATTATTTTCCTACCGTTTTCATTCACTCTTGCATCACCAAACTTACCCAATACATTCCCAGACATGCTTCTCTTAACTTCCATCCAACCATTTAAATCACCACATACAATAACTTTCTCACCTGAATCACATGAATCAATAACACTATCTAACAAATTCCAAAATCTATCTTTTTCAAGATCATTTTCGGATTCGGTTGGACCATAAACTGACACAACGAAGATTCTATGAAAGCCTACCTTTAATCTCAGCCAAAGAATTCTCGATGAAGTACAACCATATTCTCTCACAATCGGTTTCATTCGTTCACTAACAAGCACACCAACACCATGCTTTGCGTGTTCATTCTCAGCAACACCCGACCACAAACAAAACAATCCATCCACTTCTTCCTCACTACATCCTTTCCTTTTAGTCTCACTGACACACAAAACATCTACATTATACACACGCATTACATTCATCAATTCATTTTCTTTACCAGTTATACCCCTAATATTCCACGTACCAAACTTACATTAATCAAATTTCACCCATTTATTTTTCATTTATCCAAAAGAAATAAAAGGAGGGTTCTCTCGGTAGAAGAGTAGAAGTTAAGGTAGCTTACCAGGCTTGTCCTTAACTATAAATAGAAAAAGAAAACAGTTACATTTACACAACTGTCAAACGTCAATCACACCTAAAAACAAAACATAACTCAGCGTTTCTATACACGTAACCAATATAAACAAATAACGATGAAAGAAAAAATATATATAAAAAACTAAACCAGAGTGCCACACCCAGTAATGGGTAGAAGGCGTGATGATATATTTATTTATTTATTTATTTAATATTTAAAAAATACAAAATAAAAAATACTTGATTGTTTCAAAGAAAATATTTATTTTTACACTTAATACGTATTTCGACTTTTATACCATAATCAGAAGTGAAGAAAAATTCAAAACCAATCCATTTATATAGTTACATTGAGTATCTGTAAGTACATACAAATACAACAGAGATAGAAATAGTTTAACACATTTGGGAACAGGTCATTAGAAAATTTTGAGAAACTGCCATTATTGTTACACACTGTATATCAATAGAATCTTTAAGAGACTTACATGTTGCCAGGAAAGGATTAAAGATGAATTGTTTGGAAGCGATTAAAATAAACAAAGCCTTGAAGGAGAATAAAAATATTATGAACGAACAATTAGATCCCGTTCCTCTCCATTACTAAATTCTATTTAATCCTTTAATTGCAGTTTCTCAAAATCTTGTAATGACCTGTTTCCAAATGTGATAAACCGAACATCAGAACTAGAGATGTGGTTCACTGGATTAGTAACTAAAAAACTATATCCGCTAAACCCTCAAACTTAAATGAACCTATATTTAGATACGCAGCTTTGTGATGATTCTAACCATATGTTTAGGTGTTAAATTAGTGTGAACTATAATTTACATCATAGTTTCAACCCGTAATCGCATCAGGAAACGTTTCGGATTTACTGCCGATTCATAATAAAAAGTCGACAAGTAGATCTAAAGAAACGAAGTGGTCCTATGTGAATGTATATTTTAATTTTTATTTTCAATGTTAAAATTTGATTAAAAACTGATTTTTGCAACATATAGGGAAGAGTTGCCGTATTTGGACTATCTAAACATTTTTTAATATACAAGAGTATAGAAGTATTTTTTATGAAAACGGTATGGTGCAAAAAAATGTACAATTATAATCTTTAAAATATTGTGAGTTATTTCCATAAAAATATAAACTATTATAACAAAAAATTAATTCATAAAAATTGAACAATCGGTCCAATAAAAGAAACTGGTTTTCCAAAATGGACCACTGGTTCCTCAAAATAGGCCATCATGCAAAAATGAAACAGAAGTACTTTTTGATTTTTTGATTTACTCCTGCACATTTAATACATTGAATCATCTCTTCTTCCTTTATTTCTTCACATATAATACAAAACCAGAAGATTTATCTTGTACCCCTTGAATTCTGTAACCTGGTTTTAGTGGTTTTTTCGTATGAATTTTTTTATCTTTGGGTTTTGATTATTTTGTCTTATTAATCTTTTTTTTATTCAGCAAGCTGTAATTCTAGTAATTTCTCATTACTTGTTATTAACACTGCTTTCTGAGCAAGTCTTCCTAGTCGAGAAGAAGATGGTCCAACTAAGGCAACCGTAATATGGTCCAATCTAAGCGCATGCAGCAGATATGTCAAAATATGCTAGATAACCTTCATGTTAACTCATACTAATGAAACTATTACAGTAATTTGTATCGCAATAAATTTGCATTTTAAAAATATAATAACATTTCTTGCTACTTACTTTAAAGCTGAGTGAGACAGAACCTTTTCTTAATAAATAATTTATTTAGAACTGTCTAAATACAAAATCTCTTCTAAAAACTCTCTCCGGCGTAATTCTTTAATAATAATGAATATAGACATGTAATTTATATCAATGTTCAGTGTCTTGCCTATATTATAGCACAAACGTAAGTAACAAGCAATGTATGGCGATGGTCCAATCTAATCCACGTTCCAAATACGGCAACTCTCTCCTAATACATGTGTAAAATAAAAGTGAAATAATACTTCTATTCTGAATGTACTGAAAATTATAAAAATGCATATTACTATATTGTTAGCTAGTTAGTCAAAATTAAGAACTACATGTAGGACTAACAATTGAATTTGTATTATTAACTATCAACTTTTTACTCAGTTATTGATTATAGGGAGGTGTCACTTCAAATGTTTTTTTTTGTTTTAGTTAATTTTAAATTGTAATTATGTAAGTTCTTGTGATTTTTTTTGGGAATTTTTTATACGAATTAATTTTGAACAAAATTGTATGTTTTATGACTTTTTTAAACGACATAAAACTCTTTTTCAGACGTGAAAATGAAGCCAATCTAACGTTCAAATGATCGTCATATAACTTTTGTTAATAAGTATAATGCCAATATATCCAAACAACAATGTGAATAATGATTTTAAACTCTTTTACAGCAATAATTATGTTTTCAAATTATATATCCTATTTGATTATTATTTAATTAAAAAAGTGAATTTTAATTATTTATGTAAGTTGTCCATGAAATGTTTTTATTGTTCGCAGAACAGTTTTAAGTTCGACACGCCATACACTCATTTCACGGCCTAGGTATATAACTTTGATAAAAAATTCTGTTACTCGTACAATTTTACAAATTTCCACTCTAACTATTATAACTGTTATTATATTGGCAACAATGTACGTAAAACAATGGTACAGTCACTGAAGCAAACATTTATAGTGTAATCAGGGCTCGAAATGGAAATTTTTACGAAAC
>OU452316.1:19804512-19807711 GCA_911728475.2 Pterostichus madidus | reverse complement strand
TTATTATTATTATTATTATTATTATTATTATTATTATTATTATTATTATTATTATTATTATTATTATTATTATTATTATTATATTATTATTATTATTATTATTATTATTATTATTATTATTATTATTATATTATTATTATTATTATTATTATATTATTATTATTATTATTATTATTATTATTATTATTATTATTATTATTATTATTATTATTATTATTATTATTATTATTATTATTATTATTATTATTATTATTATTATTATTATTATTATTATTATTATTATTATTATTATTATTATTATTATTATTATTATTATTATTATTATTATTATTATTATTATTATTATTATTATTATTATTATTATTATTATTATTATTTATTATTATTATTATTATTATTATTATTATTATTATTATTATTATTATTATTATTATTATTATTATTATTATTATTATTATTATTATTATTATTATTATTATTATTATTATTATTATTATTATTATTATTATTATTATTATTATTATTATTATTATTATTATTATTATTATTATTATTATTATTATTATTATTATTATTATTATTATTATTATTATTATTATTATTATTATTATTATTATTATTATTATTATTATTATTATTATTATTATTATTATTATTATTATTATTATTATTATTATTATTATTATTATTATTATTATTATTATTATTATTATTATTATTATTATTATTATTATTATTATTATTATTATTATTATTATTATTATTATTATTATTATTATTATTATTATTATTATTATTATTATTATTATTATTATATTATTATTATTATTATTATTATTATTATTATTATTATTATTATTATTATTATTATTATTATTATTATTATATTATTATTATTATTATTATTATTATTATATTATTATTATTATTATTATTATTATTATTATTATTATTATATTATTATTATTATTATTATTATTATTATTATTATTATTATTATTATTATTATTATTATTATTATTATTATTATTATTATTATTATTATTATTATTATTATTATTATTATTATTATTATTATTATTATTATTATTATTATTATTATTATTATTATTATTATTATTATTATTATTATTATTATTATTATTATTATTATTATTATTATTATTATTATTATTATTATTATTATTATTATTATTATTATTATTATTATTATTATTATTATTATTATTATTATTATTATTATTATTATTATTATTATTATTATTATTATTATTATTATTATTATTATTATTATTATTATTATTATTATTATTATTATTATTATTATTATTATTATTATTATTATTATTATTATTATATTATTATTATTATTATTATTATTATTATTATTATTATTATTATTATTATTATTATTATTATTATTATTATTATTATTATTATTATTATTATTATTATTATTATTATTATTATTATTATTATTATTATTATTATTATTATATTATTATTATTATTATTATTATTATTATATTATTATTATTATTATTATTATTATATTATTATTATTATTATTATTATTATTATTATTATTATTATTATTATTATTATTATTATTATTATTATTATTATTATTATTATTATTATTATTATTATTATTATTATTATTATTATTATTATTATATTATTATTATTATTATTATTATATTATTATTATTATTATTATTATTATTATTATTATTATTATTATTATTATTATTATTATTATTATTATTATTATTATTATTATTATTATTATTATTATATTATTATTATTATTATTATTATATTATTATTATTATTATTATTATTATTATTATTATTATTATTATTATTATTATTATTATTATTATTATTATTATTATTATTATTATTATTATTATTATTATTATTATTATTATTATTATTATTATTATTATTATTATTATTATTATTATTATTATTATTATTATTATTATTATTATTATTATTATTATTATTATTATTATTATTATTATTATTATTATTATTATTATTATTATTATTATTATATTATTATTATTATTATTATTATTATTATTATTATTATTATTATTATTATTATTATTATTATTATTATTATTATTATTATTATTATTATTTATTATTATTATTATTATTATTATTATTATTATTATTATTATTATTATTATATTATTATTATTATTATTATTATTATTATTATTTCCTCTGTTTTCTCTCCCGTTCTCAACAGGAGGGTCAAAACTCTAGTTATCGGCCGCAGCAAGATAACTAGGTGTTATATATTTTTAAAATAAAATTTTTTTAAAAAATTTGATTTGATGAACGGATACCTTTACTTATTTTATGTTTAACACTTTTCTTGCAATGTTACAGGTGTCAAGAATTACAGCCTTCTGGAGTTGCAGGTACGTGTTTGGTTCCAGGCCAAGCTTCTCAATGGACTCGTGAAGCTTCTTTGGGATTTCTCCAGTGGCTCCAATTACTATAGGGATGACAACTACCTTATCTTGTTCCCATGTTTTCTTTCATATCATTGGCAAGTGGTATGTATTTGTTGACTTTTTCTGACATTTAACTCTTTATATTTGCAGGTGCTGGAACGGCGATGTCAATCAGGTAGGTACATTTCTGTTCTTTAATCTGATACACGATGTCGGGTCTATTATGTAGTAAGTTTTTGTCTGTTTGGATGGTGCGGTCCAGTATATTTTTATTTGTGGTGTGTCTATTACCGCTTCGGGTTTGTACTTATAATAAGGGGTTCTTCGACCTGTAGTGCTTGTTACATAATTTCGTATGTATTATTTTGGCTACGTTATTATGTCTCCGGGTGTATTCAGTTGAAGCTAGTGTTTGGCATCCCGCTATTATGTGCTCGACATTTCGTTGCCTTCATCACACATCCTGCATCTCGTGTGTTTCACATTGGCATCTTTGATGATATGTTTTTGTAATTTCTGGTGGCAATTACTTGGTCTTGAATTGCATTATGAAGCCCTCGGTTTTCAGGGAATAATCCGCTTGTCTGAAGCCATGCGTGAGATGCTTTTTCATCGATATGCTGTTCAGCCAACTGTGAGATGTACCTTCCATGTAGCGCTTTCTCTTTCCATCTCTGGATTTTTTGTTCATCCGTTACTAAGTGAACTAGTGGATCATATGT